>NDGM010174566.1:0-14920 GCA_002564305.1 Octomys mimax | reverse complement strand
CATGATATCCTGTCCACAAACACTATTAGAACAAATCTTTCTATTCATTAAGAGAAAGTAGCTGCATATCAATCCTATTTTGACTATACAAATATAAAATGGTCCTTCATTTGTATTCCCTTTTTTTGTTCAGTTTTGTCAGAGAAGTCTTTGATCTTTTCAACGGCCACACAAAGTAGATGACTTTCATTGTCCCTCCTTTACAGTCAGTGGATCTCACGAAGCCAACAGGACACTCAGTAACCTACGTAGGGTCATTATGGACCCACAACCTCTGCAGCAAATTTCCCAAACTGTTGACAGTGATTGACAAAAGAAACACATTTCACACTGGGGTCCAGTCCAGACACACACACTGCACCAGCACTAAGACGGACGCGATCACGTTTTGGCCTCCGGCCTCTATTTTGCACTCTCTTCTACTTCACGTTTTAAATAGGCCAACACAACTCATGAACGGGACATACAACCCACTCATGACAGACTGAGAACTGCTGTGCCTGCCCCCGCCTCCCACTTGAGAGCTGGATCCATCTCAGCGGGAGTGCAAAGACGGGGGCAGGTGCAGGGGAGCTTCTTGGGGGCAGTTGAGTCAGACAGAAATATTACAGGCAGTCAGCAGGGCTGGGCACTCAGGAGCCAGCAAAGGGAGACGCCTCCCAACTGTGGGAGAGACAGGCACGCCACTGTGTATCAGACCTCAAGACAAAAGATGAAACAAATGCACCCACAGACCTCCCTAAGGATACACATCAGAGACTGATATTCTAAATCAGTCTCTACCACCTTGGGAAAGCCAGGAAGAGTCATTAACTCAACCCCCTAGAGGAAGAGCCCCTGTTCTGTATTCATGCCTGCTTGCTACATGACTCGCTTCCCCATTTGATTCTGACTTAGTCAATTCTACCTGAGCAATTATGCTTACAATCTTATTGGTTGACCATAGTTTTGTCCCACATCATGCCCTCCTTCAGATTTCCCAAGTCTCCCACCATGGACCTGCCTCCTATCATGGACTTGCTCTGTAAAAATCCCTAGAAAAGGCAGGGTCCCTGGCGACCCACTTCAATTCCCTTCTGTGTCTCTCTTGAAGACAGAAGCTTTCTTTGCCCCAATGAATATATTCTGTTCTTAACCTGTATTGTTCCTGAAATTTGGTTCTTCAATTTTAGAGAACATGAACTTATCCCAGACATCTAGCAGGTTAGGAGTTTCTTTCCTCTATATCAACCTCACAGATGTTAAAGAGCAAACTGCACTTCACGGTATTTTTAAGTCCTAAGTGGAAGCTGACGAGAAGCCAATCTTCCAATAAATCATGCCCGAGGACAGGTCTGTGGTTGCCAGCTCTTCTGCAATGAGTCATTTTCGGCTGTCACTAGTATTTATGGGGGTTGAAGCCAAGTTTGCCTACTGCGTGGCGAAGGAGAGATGCCGATGCACTTAACTTTGGAGTTTTCAAGTCGTTAGCTTTAGCAGGCAGGACTGGGGCACACAGCCCCAAACAAAGCAGGCCTGCACTAGCACAGTGCTTCACAGGAACTCCTGCAGATGGGAACTGCAACAGGAAGCGAGAGCCGGGAGGCGGAAGTCATGGAATATGACACAAACATCTTGCCCCGCAGGAAATGGTTTTGCTGGCAGGACTTCAGGAATTCACCCCAAAATACAGCACAGGCCCTGCACGTGTGCTCCGCGTGCATTCTTCCTTCTGCTTCATGCAGAGAGGAAGGAGGACATGGTCTTTTCTCCAGAATGGCCCCTTCTGGGTGGCCCGCCTGCCTTCGCACTACCTTCATGGCCTTGGGTGGTTAATCTTGGTTATCAGCTTACCAGGATTGAGACGGCTAGATATTGTTAAAATGTACTTCCAAGTGTGTACAAGTGTGAGTGTGAGGGGGTGTGAGGGGGTGTCCACAGGAGAACCTAGGTAGGCCTGCAAACCCAGGGATTAGGACTTGCCCTGGATGTAGGGGGCAGAGGCCCAGATGGAACAAAAAGCAGTGGAAAGAGGAAGCACACACACACACACACACACACACACCCCTCCATTCTTCTTGAGCACGTGCATTATTTTACTGCTGCCATTGCCCTGGGCCATCAGCCTCTGTTCCTCCTGTAGTCTGTGAGTGTGAGTGGGCACCAGCCACTCTCCAGGGGCCTCCAGCCTTGACCCCAGCCCGGGCTGCATTGGTGGTTACTTCTGCTGGGGTCCCTGGAGGGAGCAGCTCCTGGATTCCCTGTGTCTCCGTCTCACGGGCAACTACTCTGGGACTACCCTACCCCTGGGCAGAGGCGCTTACATCCCGCTTGCTCGGTTCTTCTAGAACCCGAACACGGTCTCCCTTGCTCCCCTCCCCTCTGCATCTTCAGTGTCAGCATCGTCCTCCCTTCTGACTTCAGACACACATAATTTCCTTTTGAAAGCTGCTCTTTCAATGTGTAAGAATTTCAAGAATGATGTCACTGTTGTATCTTCATGATGTCAAGGTCAGACAATTCCAGCATTTAAAAAAAATAGAATTGAACACTAGAATGGAAGAATTTTAGTATGTGTAAATTATGTCTCAAGAATCATGACTTGCTAATACATAACCCCCACACACTCGCTTAATCCTGCTCCCTTGAGATTACTGTATTTCCTTAGTCCTGTCCCGGGGAACTTGCTCTTCTCCATTCTCTGTTTCGCTAAAGCTGTAGTCTCCCTGACTTGGCCCTTCCAATCCTCAATCTATTCTCTCCACATTCCTGTGGCCCGTGGTACCAAAACATTGAGTGTTGCAAGTACAGGGCTCCACTTTTTCTCTCCTATAGTTTCAGATGCTTCTTGGCCTAGTTTTCAGCAATCCTCTAACTCTGGAAATTCGCCCAAATCTCAGGCCCACAGCCCTGCTTCCGCGTTCAAGCTTGCAGGCGGCCTACTTGCTCGCTGGGATTAGCACACTGCTGGAACACAGCTGAATCCCAAATCCGTGTCTGTGGGGAGGACAGATGGCTCAGGTCTCAGCAGCCAGGGCCCCCCGCCATGTATCTCTGTTGCCACCTCAGCACGTGACTTCTGCCCTGAATTCTACCTCTGGCAGCCATGTGACGACCTCGCCACTGTCTTCCCAGGCCGGAAGCCGTGAAGACACCATAGTCTGTCCTCAATATGAAGGGGTGGCATAGGTAGAAGTACCCCGGGAACTGCTGTTTCCTGAAGACCCGACACCATCATTACCATTGCTGCTTCTCATGTCTTCTCAACTCTTCTTCTGATGCCTCTGGTCTTACCTGTCCCTTCCGTGTAGTCCTCATTCTGTTGCTGGCCCACCTGGTCCAGAACAAACTCTCCTTCTTCTTCTGGGGCTGAAGACTATCAACGCGTGGTTAGGGATTGATCATGTCCCCCACAAGAGATATGTGGAGTCTCTCCTACAGTCAGACAGAGTCATCTAAAGGCTATTTCATAATAGCATTGAATAACTAGCTCACATAATGTACTAAACACCTGCATTGCAGAACTCTGGGGACAGGACCGTGCAGTGTATGGAGGTTTCCCCTCAGGACCTTGCTGCTGTGTGGGAGCTGGGGCTCATTGGACTGCCCTGCGTCAGGACAAGAGGTCACAATGGCCAACACTGGCCTGGGAAGATCAGAATTTACCACTCTGAGTATGACTCCTGCTGCATGGGGGCCATTTCCGCCCCAAGGTCCGGCTGCAAATTCATAAGGTGGGAAGATTCTGGAGGTCTGTAGAAAAGTAACCAAGTTTAAAGGAAATCATTACCCAGACTTTATCCAACCTGGTGTCCTTATAAAAGGGGAGAAATGGACACAAACAGACGCGCAGAGAGGGAGGGTGCTAGGAAGACCCTTGGAGAATGCCATCTACAAGCCAAGGGTCGACTGAGGCTATGAGAAGCTAGGAGGTGATTCTCCATGGCTTCCATGGCTCTAAGGAAAAATCAACCCAACCTACATACTGCTCAGTGCTTGAACATCAAATCTGTGCCTCTGGTTCGGCCCAAACCTCCTTGCTCAGTCTGGGTCTCTGCTCCAGGCCTGCAGGTCTCCTGACTAATCCAGAGGTGCAGTGTGGCTCTCCCTGGCTTGGGTTGCTCCTGCCAGCTTACTGCACTCTTCCATTGTCTCTCTGCCACCAAAAGCTTGCATAGTCTCTCTAACTGCAGTCCTTCCCCGCACCTATACTATCCCTGATTTTTCAGCCAGTGATTTTCTGTCTTTTCTCTGAACCATCATCAAACTTACTGTCTGTCTCATATATGTTGACACAGGACTCTGTCTTGCTTACATAGTTCTTTAAGGGTTTCTGTGTGCAGCCTTAAATTTTTTTGTTTTGTTTTAAAATAGAATCTTGACATAGCTCAGACTGGGCTCAAATGTGTGATCCTCCTGCCTCAGCCTCCCGAGTAGCTGGGATGACAGGTGTATGCCACCATGGCCTGGCTAATAATGGCTCTTACAAACCATTAAGGCTTTCCTAGATTTGCTTTTGCTATAGGACATCCTTTCATCTGCAGCTTCACATAATTCTAGTAGTATTGTATGGTACTGGGAGGATCCCAGGCCTTTGCACATGCTAAGCAAATACCATACCACTGAGCTACACTTCCGGACTCCAGTCTTATTTTATCCTACATCACCTTGTCAGGTAGTACTGAGCACTCAGTATAGTGAAAAGGGTGTTCTGGGGTGAATTGGACTCTACTTACTAGAAAAGTCTCTCTGCTTCTTAAAGTCTTCTTTTCCTTACCTCTAGTTTTTTTTTTTTTTTTTTTTTTTTTAATCTCTCAGACTCATTACAATGATAAGATGGAGTGACTTGTTTGGGGGATTTTTGCTCTGATGGGGACAGAAGCCAGTGCCTTGTAAGCACTAGGCAAACGCTCCATGGAGAATCTGCAGCCCAGGTGTATGGATGGGAGAGTGATCTGGGCCCCCTGTGCTGGGGCTCTGCCTAGGGCCACACAAGTTGGACAAGTGCTTATCACTTAGCCGTGTCCATATCGTGCCCAGGGTCTCACACATGCTAAGCAAGGGCTTGGCCACAAAGGCTTGTGCTATGACTCCAGCCCCCCTTTTTAAAGGCAAAGTTTTTCTCCACTGTGGGCGTAAATCATTATTATGATCTCAGTGCCAAGTGAGCTCAGCTCGTTACTGCTACGCTGGAGAAATTATGGGCTTGAACCAAGTGAGGTAGTTCTTCTAGATTCTTGCCACGGGGGCCAATAAATTTCAAGGCTAATGAAGAGTGGTAGGGGTGGAGGAAAGGCAAACACATCTCAGTGGGTCAGTAGGGTACCCCATAAATAAAAGATAGATAGCAAACTGTCACCTCAGTCCACCCTAAGACATGCAGTGTCCCTCACTTTCAGCAGAAATAATTGATAGCCCCCTTCTAAGCAGCTCTGCTGTAATAAATCCACTAGGTAATGCATTATATCTAAGCCAATGACTAAATATTTGTTTATTTTAAATTGAATGACACTAGTTTTAAGATTGAAAATTAACCAGGAATTATCAAATATGGCTGTAAAACAGAAGCTGAATCCTACTTAGAATCGCAACACAGTTTACCCACCAGCACTTCAAATCAAGGAAGAACCCACGCGTGGCCTAGCTGCCAAGCTCAACAAGATAAACCACAGCAGTACGCAGAGCTGACCGATAAGCAATCACTCTCAGAAAGCACTAAGTTTTCCCTATAAAACAAGCCAGATGAACTTAATTTTAAGTAAAATGTTTCTTTTTAAATTATTAAATGATTTTTCTCTTCTACATTACCATCGGTATTTCCTGAACAAACTTCACACCCTGACCAATGATTTTAAGTGAACGAAGAAGTAATTACTCTTACCCTTTGGATGCCGAGCATGTTAAATGTGAATGTTAAGGCAATAAACACTGCTGCAATCAGCTTGTGTAGATTCAAAGAGCTTGATCTGGAGAGATGCGGGCAGGGGTCTGCATGTCTTCTCCTTCCTTTGGCCTGCCTGGGAGCTTTGGGCCTCTGGGCCATCTGCCAACACACACCAGCTGAATGGCTGAACGGGGAAGACTTAGGACTCGCTAGGCGCAAAGATACACCTGGCAGGGCTTTAGTGAATGCATGATTCAAAGGACACGATAAGGAGGAAATGGCTTAGGAAAAAACCTAGGGGAAGAAATCTGTCTAGTTCTCTCTACAGATTTTGCATGAGCATCCCATGTGAAATAAGCCCCAACCTTAACAAGAATATTTTGTACCGAATTACAAATGCAGACCAGCCTCCAAGCAGATGGGATACGCTCTTTCCTAAACTCCTAAATCTGTCTGTCTCCTACAGTAGAAACCTGACTCAAAGCTTTAACAGGTTGAAGCAAATTTTTATTAATTTCCTATCTTTGATGTTTAAAAGCTTTTTAGAAAGGAATAAAAATTTAGAACTGGGGATATAGTTAGGTCGTGGAAAGAGTGCTTAGCCAGGTGCTGTCCTGGCTTTAACCCCCTCCACTGACAAACAAATAAAACCAAGAAAAAATCAAACAAAAAAGTGAACAGTATATGAATTTGATCTGTAGTGGACAGTTGTTAAAAAATCAGAATCTTCATTTAAGGCAAACAGTTTATACAGATTACAAGGGGAATTGCTATAGAGCAAATCCCTAAAGAGGAAATCCAGTATTTTGTCTTTTAATAAAGTTGTATTAAAAATGAATGAGAGTCCTCTTTTCTGCCGAAGCAGAAGCATCAGAGTGAAAGGCACAAGAATAAGCAGCCTCTTGCACAGGCCCTGCACACCCTCACCTGCACCTCTTCCCGCCCAGGCCCGCACTGCTGCGCCCGCAGCCGGCTGCACCACTGAGCTGCCCCACCAACCCCACTAGCTCTCTGCAGCTGCTCTGCTGGTAGCCGGGCGGGCTGAGTGGGTGCCAGCCAGCAGGCATCAATTATTCTGCACTTCGGGCTTCTAGATTGCCACTTGAGGGGCGGGGAAGGGACGGGACAAAGGACGAAGGACACTGGAAGTATAACTCCACTGGGCGGCAGAACATAAAGAAAACAGCAGAAAGATGGCAGGCGGCCTGAGCCGATCCCTCCTGAAAGCAAATGTGCCTGGCCCTCTCACATCCCCTGACTCCGCGCCAGCGTTCTGGCGGGGCAAGGGACGGCATTTACCACTTAAGCTCATGTGCTGTGCAGCGCGTGCCAAGCAGATGGCCAGAGCATTGTTCTTCTCAAAGGCAAACAGCTTTGCGGAAAAGACTGCTGCTTCGTGTGGCAGAACGCTGGAGACCACATTCTGGAACCGTTAAATTTGGTTTTCATCCCCAGCCTCGCTGCTGAAGACTTGGAAGAGGAAGTTAGTTTTTGCACCACGCACCTCATCACGTCCAGCGTACCTCTGCTGAAAGGTACACACTAACTGTAAGTTTTAGGCCAGCCACATACATTTCAATTTTTTCTCCTTGGTTTTTTTTTTTTTTGCCTGTAAACTCAAAGCTGAACCTGACGCTACTGGGACTGCTCATCGCAGCCACTGCGGAGCCAGGCATAGGGTCCAGGCGCTGAGGAGCGGGCTTAATTTCCATTCTAGAAAGCTCAGGAAGTATGAGGTCCTGCAAATGGCTAGGGTTTGCTTGAGAAAGTGGGGTAGCGGTGGTTGAAACCTGCAAGGATTGGAAGAGGGGTCAGACAAAGTATTTGCCAAGAGTTGATGTGGGTACCAAGGGCTATGGATGGGAGTAGCTAATCCTGCAGCCTTCAGACCACTGGAGCACCCTTTTCTCCCCTTTCTGGAGGTGATTTCTTTTTGGGATGCTACATAGTTGTATCCAAATCATGTGCTTACATTGCATAAGAGGTTTACTTTCACAACTGCTTTCCTCGACTGCCACAGTCATCATTTTGCTTTCCATAAGCAGCACCCATGCATCAGTTCCTCGGAGGAAGCCCTGGGCATATGCTGAATAGTAAGGACTGTTAGCTGCCCCAAGCCTGAGGGGAGATAATTCACACGCCAGCACCAAAGCGCTTACTGTATACTGAGACTTTTGCTGCTTTTGCTGCTGCTAAGGCAAATTGCACCATCAGTCTCAAATCACACACACACACACAAACACACACACACGCGCGCACACACACACACATACGCACACACACACATGCACACGCACACACAACCCTGGGTGGGAGGGTGGCTCCAGACCCAACTCCAAGCTTTTCTTCTTCTCCTCCTCCTCCTCTTCCTCTTCTTCCTCTTCCTCCTCCTCCTGCTCCTGCTCCTGCTCTTCCTCCTCCTCTTCCTTTTTTTTTTTTTTTCCCGGGGCAGAACTGGGGATTTAACTCAGGCCCTTGCACTTGCCAGGCAAGCGCTTATTCTACTGAGCCATCTCTCCGGTCCCAAGCTTTTCTTCTTTGCAGCATTCTGCAAGCTCCTGCCTCCTTCTCCCTCACACGCCTGGTGCTCTAATTCCCAGCTGCATCATAACGAAGACAGGTGTGCACCCTCTGCAGAGCCCAACACTCAAGTACACCCAGGGAAGCTAACAAGATGCAAATCCCATTCACTGTGGCTCATGCCATTTTTATCCCTCGGCAAAGGCCCAGAAAACTTAACTCTATTCGGTGGGCTCATACTATGGCTTCAACACCATTGTAGAATGTGCAAGACTGATTTAAATAAATTATAGTCAGCAAAAGAGACAGGTCTATCTTTGTTTAGTCTAAGAGGCTATTTTCATGATTAGAGAGACCTGATCTCATCCTCTTAATTAATGCGAAGTTCAAGGATATCTGTCATTTACCCTTTGGCAATGACCCCACTGGCTCCTTTTGGGGTAGCCATGGTCACCCCTGAACTGGCTGAGTGCAGGACAGCATGGGAATAGAGCCACACACCCAAGGAGGCTTGGGGGTTGAAATAGCTAAGAAGACACCTGCACTGCCAAAGAGGCAGCAAGGTCCAAGCCCACACTGATGCTCTCGGAAGACGTTTGTATCGGAAGCCTGAAGAGGTTCCTACCACAGCCCTGGACTTACTTCCTGGTACGGAAAGACCTTAGCAGAAATGAGTAGTTGTGAGAAGGATGCTCGGTGCTGCCTAAAGGCCCCAGCAAGGCTGGAAAGTTTTTCCAAGGCATCTGCTCTGCCCCTACATGTTCACACTTTCCTGATCGCCAAGGTGGAGGCTTGAACGTAATGTCTGCTCCATAAATCCACAGTGGCAGACAGACTGAGGTAAGGGCTTGAAAAAGGAGCTTTATTCTGGGCAGAATAGTTGAGAATAGATCTTATTCTGGAGCTGGGAGTAGGGTGGGTGATGGAGCGGTGGGGCGTGAATGTAACAGAGGAGGTCCTGGCTTCCACACCCAGCACCATGAAGTCAACAAGTGCAAAGCTTCTTCTAATTGTCACACCGAGGGTTACATATTGGACCTCTCTTCAAAGTCTTAATCTGAGAGACAGGGCTGGCGAGATAGCTCAGTGGTCTAAAGTGCCTGCTTAGGCAAGCTTAGGCAAGCACCCAGGGACCGTGGTTCAATCCCCGTCACAACATGCCACGCCAGCTCCACCTGCAGGGTGGGCTGAGCCAACCACACACACACACACACACACACACACACACAAATTCTGAGAGACTTTCTACTTTGCTTGCCTCCTGGCCTTCATGGCCATCCTCCATGGAAGGCAGCAGCAGGGAGTGGTCCTGACACACCTGTGCTGTTTGGAAAACAGGAGGAGCAGGCTGGCTGGCACCTGAGGGAGCAGGCACTCTGGAACCCAAAAAGCACTTCCGCCCACACCGAGGATCTAGTGATTTACAGGGCAGTTGCCTCCCAGCACCTCGGCACTCCCAAGCCTCGCTCCACAAACCACCCGTTCCAGGAGCCAGCGGTCGCACTTCAATTTATGTACTGAAATCAAGGCAGAAGGGAGCCTACTTCCACAGCTTCTGTCTGAGTGCTTCTAGCCTTTCCTAAGCTAATAAAGGTGCTAACAGGTCCAGGGTTTTTGTTTGCTTCAAAGATTTCTTTTTTTCAGTGCTGGGAACTGAACCCAGGACCTCACCACTGAGATTCACCCCCTGACCCCAACGGCCACCTCTAATTGTCCAGGGCCAGCGCTTTTGCTCAAATAAATCCCACGGGGACATGCAGTAGGCTATGAAAAAGGGAAACACTGAAAGTTCTCGGCAGGGAATCTTTCTGTTCAATGATTAACATGCCATGCAAAGGCAGGATGTGCAAAAAGGATAGTTTTATATGAAAAAAAACCCTTATGAGCAAAATAAAAATTTCCAGAGAAAGTCAATTTCTGAGGCTAAATTTCCACCAACTACTGACCAATCATATAAAACCAGTCACTGGCAACCAGGTGCTCAGTGTCACAGATTTACTCCTCTTCATTTTCTTTTAAGGTATGTATCTCAAAAGCTGCACATAGCAATTCTTTTTACTCAGAGACCAAATCTCATCCATATCGAGAGGTCTACTGTTTCCTTGCAGAGAAAATCAGATATTAAACACTGGTGACTGGTAGGCATTTTTTGAGGCCTGCCAACTAGTCAGTCCATCTTGGAGTCTAATACATGCAAGCATGGGCCCAGGGCAGCCCCACCATTCTGGGCACCAAAGCCTGCAGACAGCGAGGTCTCAAACAAAATGGTGTAGTGGTCACCTCTAATCTATGTGCAATCCTCACATACATCTTAAATCATCTCTAGGTTGTTCGTGATACCTAATACCACTTAAATAGTTGTGATACTACACTTTATTGCTCAAGGAAAGAGTACGTGTTCAGGACAGATATGCAACCACTCACTGTAGGCTCAACTGCGCAGCCTTTCTCTTTCTTTCTTTCTTCTCTTACGTTTTAAAGTGCTGGAGATGGAACCCAGGGCTTTCACATTGAGCCAGATCCCCAACTCTTCTTCATTTTTAATTTTTGAGACAAGGTCTTACCAAGTTTTTAAGTTGTACAGGCTGAGCTTGAACTAGTGATCCTCCTGCCTCAGCCTCTCAGAGTGCTGGCATTACAGGTGTGCACCACAAGACCTGGCTAACAATGCAACTTTTTCATTGTGAGGCTGGATGAACCGCTGAACACGGAAGCTGCCGACAGAGCAGACCGAGCCTAACACTGGTGACAGCTTTGGATAGGACATCACTCTCCACCTCAAGACTTTTCAGATAAGATTCTCAGAGAGCCCTCTCATGCAGACATCCTGGGAGGATTGTTCTCAGAAAGCCCAAAAGGCTGGCTGGCTGGCTGGCTGGCTTTCTTTCTTTCTTTTGCAGCACCAGGGATCAAACTCAGGACCGTGTGCTTGCCAGGCAAGCACCTATTCCACTGAGCTATTTCCTCAACTCAGAACATCCAAAAGAAAGCCATCACTGACCCTGTCTTCATTAGCAGCACCAAATTTGCACTTTAGTATGAAGTAGAAATAACTCAACCAGACAAGCAGGAAGCCACGCAAGTCAACCATGATTCAAGGACCCTAACTCAGGACACTGGCACCACGTTTACATTTACCCGATACTGTAGAATTTTGAATCAAGGAATGCACAGACATAGACTTTTCGAGAAACATAAAGGCAGGGATTGGAAATACGTTCTCAGAAAATATTTATTAGGGACATTTTCATCTAAACAAAAACCTTCATAAGGAAAGCTAATGGTACCCTAGATTCCGTGGCCCAAAATAGACTTGAGTAAGTACTTAAACAGGATCTATAGGGAAGAGTGGGATGCAGCGACCTGCTGTGACGAGAATGTGCGCGCAGCGGGCGGCAGAACTGGTTTTTACCCTCACCTACCCAGCACAGAACAGCGCTGGTTTCTCACGCTTCCACTACAGTAGTGGAGAAGGCCCCGCCCGCCCCAGCCAAGTCTGCTTTTACGCTAAGGGAGGTGGGAGAGCTTTGTGAACCTAAATTAGAAAGGGAAGGCAATGGAGGGCACGTACGAAACAAAGTTCCATCCAGTACTTTACGTCTTTTGGGGTGTGTGTGTGTGTGTGTGTGTGTGTGTGTGTGTGTGGCGGAACCAGGGATTGAACTCAGGCTTTACGTCTTTGATTATGGGGGTGGCTGAAGCCATCAGAACCCTTCCCGCTCTTAGGTTTCCTCGAGCTGAAGGGCAGGCAGGAGCGCTGCCAAGGACAAAATCGAGTGGAAACCTGGAACCATAGGTCAAGGGAAAGGCAGCATGGTGCCTCCTCCCAGACCCTGACAGAGACCTGGAAACAGGCGGCGTCCCCTGCAAGCTCGTAACTGTATCCTACAAACAGAGGCATAAAGCTAATAGCCATTTGTAGAAGCAAATACGCTAGGAATGATTCCATTTTTTAAAGTATAAGAGTACAGACTGTCCCAGGAACAATCTCTCAAGCGCACCTTGGGATGTAATCGTCCGCAATGATGAACTCTAAACGCTCTAAGGCACTCAGCCCGGGTTTGATCCCCAACATCACAAAATAAAAACAAAAATGTAAAAGCACTTAAATCTAAAGTTGTCTGTTCCGTGTAACTCTGCTGTTTCATAAATCAGAGCTGGTGATTAGCCGGCCTTGGGACAATAAGGTGCCAGGGTGGGGGCTGGACTGGACTGCAGGTGGGAATGAATTTGGGTTCACGGAAGGCTTTGCATCCGACAGGCATTTTGCAAGACTGGCCTCACCACTGTTAACAGCAGATAGTTGTCAGAAAGGGCAAGAATTTGCAGAGTAAATCCACAGAGAAGGGCGCTGCAACCCCTCCAACAGCAACACTCCCCCTTCTCTACTAAAACCTAAGCATCCCTGGAACCAGAGGATAATCAAGACCAGCAGGAAAGAAATGCAGCCGAACAGGTGCTGTCAGAAAAACCACCACCACCTTAGAAGGCAAGCAGGCAGGCAGGCAAGCAAGCAAGCAAGCAAGCAAGCGAAGAAACCGACAGGCCGCAGGAGTGAGCCCATCTTTGCAAAAACCCTGCCTCGGAGCACTGGAGAGTCATGGAGCTTCCCACCCACCGGCCTCACTCCCTGGCTGCCTGGTCCCACTGTATCATCAGCCAGCAGGGACAGGGCAAATCCTGCACCACTCCACTCAGCAACCCCGCCACCTGGGATGCAGGCGCACCGCACAGGAGGGAGCGCTTGTGTTGCTTGCTTGCCTGCCTGGTGCTGGGGGCTAAAGGCAGGGCCTCCAGCTGCTCAGCGAGCACCCCTCATCCCCTTTTTGAGACAGGGTCTCCCTAAATTGCTCCAATTTAAGACCTGCCCGGGATGCTGGGAGTACAGGTGAGGGCCAGCTCTCTCCAGCTCTTTGGTGGTGGTGGTTGTTATTATTTACTACTTAAAACAGTCTCCTGCCTCAGCCTTCAGAGTAGCTGGGATTAGCGATGTGCATACCTGGCTAGGGCCTAGTTTTACACTAGAAAATAAATTGGGGTACAGCGTCTCTCCTCGCTCAATCTCATTTACTGTCCCATCTGACATGTGTTCCAGAAGGTGGAAAAGTGTAGGATCAGCATGTCCCAGTGCCCTACAGTCTAGTGGAGATGGGGACACAACCTGCAATGTACAAATTTCATAAATCATTATCACAGGAATGCCTGATGCCGGACCCAGAGAAGGGCCTCCCAAGGAGACCAGAACAGAATTGGAAGGTTGAACGGGCCTCTAGAACACAGGCTGGGGGACAGTCACCCTGGCTGTGGCCACAGGACACAGGAGCAACCAGGGAGGTGCAGGGACAGAGGGAGGGCACCAGGAGTCGGTGCCTCATGGTCAGCACTCTGCTCAGCTCTGTAATCTGCACTCTGGAGGCTAAGGCCTGTTGAACCACGGGTGAATCCAAGGCCAGTCAGGACCACCAGCGAGACCTGTTGGTGGGAGACTTGACCTTCCCCTGAAAGTAGGGCCCCCTTGGAGTGTTTCAGATGGGCTTGAGAGTTGACTGGATTTGAGTTTCAGAAAGATGATTTCCCCAGGCGAATCAAAGGAGGCCAGCCAAGAAAGGAGTAGAGGCAAGGGATGGAAGAAGACTGCAAGGACACCCAGCGACAGAGGTCTTGGGATCTGAGGCCTGCTGGAGGGAGGGGACCGAGGAGAAGGGCACGGGACCGAAGGCTAGCATACAGGCTCCTGCCTGAGCACCAGAGGTGGAGTGCTAGTCCTCAGGAGAGAGAAGTCTGAGAGCAGAAGCGGTGCTGTTGGGCAGACCCTGCAGCAGGCCTGAGGAATGACAGGGTGGGGGCTCTGAGATAGCATTGCCCGCCACTGCCTAAAGGAAGACTTCAGCATGTAACACATGTATGATCATTTCTTGGGTCTCAGATCTGAAGCCATCCCCCTGAGCGCAGTGACACCGTAAGGCTGTCCTGTTTCACATTCCTGCCAGTACCTGGCCACCTGGCCATTTCCACAAGGGGGACAGCCTTCCCAGGCTCCCGGCCCCCACACAGTGATATCAACTAAGGGGGTATTCTTTCAGGACCTCCCTCCTTGGGCTGAGACCTGAGTTAGATTCTCAGTGACTGAGGTCCCCGAGGGGACACGCGTCACCCAAAGGAGCTTTGAGAAGGACATCGAGAAGTCACGCGTAAGACAAGATACCCACAGCACCAGACTTGCCACAGCTCCCTGGACCCCAGTTCTGCATGTGGGAAAGGTGTCCCACCCACACACTGGACAGATGCCTTGGTGGCACTGCCCACCTTGTCACTTGTAACTCAACCTTTGTCCAAAAGAGGTCTGGTGTCCTAGCAACAAGGACAGTAACTGAGACACCAAGCAGCAGATGGAATTAGTTTTGTCTTGTGTGGTCGCTGCAAGATAAAAGATACAAAGGCCCATGGGCAGAGCAGCCACGCACACTTGGAAGGTGTGTGGGGCCTGTGGGCCAAGCCACACAGATTACACAGATATCTGGTTGTAGACAAGGTAAA
>NDGM010173972.1:0-11557 GCA_002564305.1 Octomys mimax | reverse complement strand
AATCAAGATTGTTCAAGGGTCCTGAATAAACCGCTGAAAGAAGAAAAAAAAAATAAAAAAAAAAAAGACCTCAAGGTTGGGCAGACCTTAGTTACCAGATAGTAGTTTTCAAACTCTCATAAGGGCAAGGAATTCTTTAACTGCAGGAAACCATGGATGGAAACTATGCAGGTGAAATAGATGAAAGAAGAGGACTGGATTAAAATAGAAGATTGGGAGAACATACTGTTCCTTCCCTGAATCCTGTAAAACAGTCCCTGTGGGGATCCTGCTGATCGCAATTTGGGAACTACTGATCTAATTCAACTCTCTCACATTACAGTAGTTAAAGTGATCCCTGGGGAGGGGTGCCGAGGGTTGGCACTGAGGCTAGAGTCTAAGTCCTGTCATTCTCACCCACACATTTACTAACCAAGAAGAAATGGCAGTGAGGGGCCCCAGAATTTGGCTTAAAAGAACTCTATATGGGAAAGGACTAGTTCTATGCTATGAACTGGGCTGATAATTGGATTGTGCATTAACCCATTTATTTACCAGCCTGTAGTGAATATCTATTTGTCAATTACAGAACTGTTTCTGTCCTTGGAATATTCTCTGAAATATCATGGGGTTATTCCAGGGCAAGTCAGAGGGCAATAACAATCTTACATAAATACGTAGCATGTGTATTAGCAGGGGTATAGGGAAGTTTAGAAAAGGAATCAACATTGGGAGAAAGAAAACCCATGTAAAAATGAGCAAGAAGTAACTAGATATGTAGTCTGTGGTGTGTAGAGCTTTTCCTGCTGGGATTGGAAGCCTTCATCTTGGATCCTGAATATTTCCCAAAGTATGGGAAAGAATCGGAGTAAATTCTCTGCTTGGACTTCTCAGTCTTTAGTTATTTGTTCATTTCTTCAGCACCTACTGAACACATATTCTAGGTTAGCCTGGGCTGGCATAAGGGAAAGTGGTGAGTGGAGCAGACACACTCAGTGTCTTCACAGGTGAGTGCCTCCTCGATCTCCCCTTTGTATAAGAGGTAAAAGCAAACTATGCAGGCCTTGTACTCAAAGGAAGGCTTTTGGACTTTGTTTAAACAACCAACTGAGTGGAATGAAGGTTGACAACAAAACCACACAAATGCCCCCAAATATATTCCAACCACTCATCCCTTCCTTCTTGACCTCTAGCAAGACCTTTATTCTGCTTAGTGACCATCCCAGTCACACCTTTGGGTCAGGCCCATGTTTTAGTGAAACCCAATCTCTATGCCTGAGCTTCTCCTATATAGTATGAGCTTTGGAATCTGAGTTCATGGATTGGAATCCCAGCTCCTTCTTTAACTGCATGTCACTAAATGAGTGCCTTAAATTCTCACTGCTAATCAGTAACATGGAGAAACAATGATTCACATCTACAAATTCTACCAACCACAGGTCAAAAAAATAATTGGAAGAAAAAGATGTATGTGTGCTGAAAATGTACAAACACTTTTTAGTCATCAACTCTTTTGTAAATTTTCTTTCTTCTTCTTTTTTTTTTTTTTGTACCAGGGATTGAATTCAGGACCCTGTGCTTGCCAGGCAGGTGCTTTAGTTGCTGAGCTATCTCTCCAACACTGAGCTATCTCCCCAGCCCTCAACTTCTAAACAATACAGCACACAATGATTCACATAGCATTTGCATTGTACTAGGACTTATAATTAGTCTAAAGATTATTTGAAACATAGCAGAGGATATGAGTAGGTTATCTATAAATGTTATACTATTTTATATAAAAGACTTGCACATCCTTAGATCCTTCAAGAGCTCCTGGAAGCCATCTCTGGAGGGTGCTGAGGATCAATTTTATCAAGTATATAACGTTTACAAAAAAACTTTGCTTGGTTAGGGTTCAATATATTTACCTATTCATTTAATACAGTCATATTCTTTTTGTCTTGGAAAACCTAAAGGGGACTTTCATTGTGGTATTGCTTTGTGCATCTCTTTGGCTGAGTCTCCCGCTATTCTGTCTGTCAACTGTTGGATAACAAGTCTTTCACAGTCTTCACTCTCACGTAGATGTGACAATCAGTAGTTACTCTCTGCCAGAGACAGTTCACACTGAATTTCATTTCAGGACATCCAGGTGAGGTAGTAACAATGTACTCATTTTGCACATTTAAAAAGTCAGTTTTGGGAGGATGAAGTTCATTTGCAGAGATAATGGTGTGCAAAGTACAGTGTCAGGACACGGTACCCGCATGCTGCCCTCTGACCCAGGGCTGGCGCACCACGCAGTGCATGTCACGCCAGCTTCTCCCCCAGTGCCTTGACACAGCTAGAGTGATTTCTAGAAGGAGTCAAGTCTTCTCTCCATCTTCCAACATAAGCAATGGTGAAAGCAGCTAATAACCTAAAGCCAGTGTGATATTTTAATAGTATAATTTTAAAAAAACAAAAGAAGATCTTACTCAGGTTCATTCACTGACCACATGGTTGCCTTAGTCAGGAATCTGGGTTTGGAGTAATTTAAGAGCAAGTAGAGTCCAGGAAGAAAGGACTAGACAAAGACTGATACAGACAGACGAGGATCAAGAAAGCCTGGGAGGACATGGACAGGAGCCCAAGTGGAAATCACAGTAGACTCCCTGAAGAGAAAGGAAGGGTGTAGGGGCCCTAGGACTGGAGAAAGAAAAGGGGCAGGGTCCCAAGAGGGGAGTTGGAAGTGGAGAGGAGGGATCTGCGCATTGGTCTGACTTCTAGTTCTTTGACTATTATCTTGAGGGAAATAAAGGGGTGATGCCACAGTCCTGGCTCATCTCAAGGACCCTGGATAAACGGAGCATTGCATTGAGTGTACTTGACACATGTCTGAGAGTGGGAGAAAGCCTCACCTGCCCAGCTTCACAGGTTCCAGGAAAATAACTAGAAAGCTCTTCTTGCGGACATTTTCAGGCTGGGCTCAGCTGGGGGACCTGATTTTTGTCTGGTAAAGAAAGCGCCCTGAACACAACTGCAGTGCAAGGCATTGACTATGACTCTCCTTTGCAGTGTGGAGTCTTTGGGGGACTGGAGACAAAGAATAATGGGAAAACTGTTGTGTACCTGAGCCAACTCCTAAAGGCCAAGGAGGAGAGGAAATAATTTGCATAGACACCAAAGCAGACACAGAGACTCAGTGGCTGGGTTCCGAGTTGACTCAGTCTCCTTCCTGTCAGCGCTCCTTCCCCTGCTCTTCTCAGCTCTTCACACTCTTCCTTTTTCTTTGTCATTTGTGACTGTTTTTCTCTGTTACTTCTCATTTTCCAGTCATATCTATATTCATCTTTTTTCCTCCCAGGCTTTTCTGTAGTTGAAAATGACATGAATCTACACAGTAGATTCACTTAACTCTGTTAAGTGAATATATTTTATATTCATTTCTCTAATTTGACAACTAGGTTACGAGTCTCCCACATCAACACTCAGGAATTGGGTTCGTTATATCTAGCTTCTGGACCCTGAATCCTAATATTATTTTGTCCTCAGGACAAGGCAGGATTGGGAAGCAGAGGCACACAATGGGCACTTTTATATCCTCTATATTGTAAGGGTTTGTTTACAAAATGAGCATTTGTTCATGTATTACTTGTATAATTGAACATAAATAAAAAGAAAAAAATTAAAAGCAGGTGAATTGAATAGTTTTTTTTTTCTTGAAGAAGTCAAAATTATTGAATATAATTCCTTTTACTTGTACATAGCTCTTTCTCATTTTTTTCTCAGAATATATGATTTTGGATAGAAAAGGGAAACTTACTTATCATGTTTATGATCATAGATGGCAAAATACCATCTATGAAATCTCGTGTCTTTTCTGTTGGATTTTTTGGGAGTTTCTCAGCTGGAGAATGGTTCTGTGGGACAGGTTGGCAGGCAGCAGAGAGGATCTGGGGTCCATTCACTTTGTCTGTCAGACTTGGAGTTTCAGCATGCAGCTGAATGAGGAGCAATGGCCCTTGCCCTGGGTAGATCTGGGTATCTCTGAGATCAGGAGGACTCAGAAGGCTCCTGGACACAGAATGAGCTTTGACTGGATGAGGAGAAGCAACAGCATGATACAAAGAGAGAATTCTGGGAGGGCTTTGGTAGTGTAAAATTGTTAAGATGATGAAAAGATTTGGAAGTTGGAAGGATGAGAAAGCGAGCAGGAAATAAAACTCTTTGTCTTCTGATATTTCAGAAGGGGTAGGTAACAGACACTGTTTAAAGCCAATGTTTAAACAATCAAAGATTGTGTTTCATTGAAAGCATAACTATATATCCAGATGAACTAAAATATCTAACAAAATATGGAGGCAGAAAAGAGGAAAAAGAAAAAAAGAGAGGCTGGGGGCAAATGGTACAGAAAATGAGTTGTCAATTTTTTTTATTAGTGCATGTGTTTATTTATGTTTTATTATAGAGAAAGAAGAGATACATAAAAGACCTATGCATTATTTTTCTCAGGCTCTTATAATAAGTTACTATAAACTGGATAGCTTGAACTAACGATTTTATTCTTACAGCTGTAGGCCAGAAACTGAACATCAGTCACACTGGGGTGAAATGAAGGCACCGCTCCTTTTAGAGGCTTAGCGGAGACTTAGTCCGTGCTTCCTCCAGTATCTGGTGGCTGCCACCATTCCTTGGCTTATGGCCACACTACTCCAGTCCTTATTTCCACCTTTGCACTGCCTTTTCCACTTCTATGTCTAATCTCTATCTACTTCTCTCTTAGGACATTTACAATGGCATCGAGGGTCCACCAAGATAATTTAAGATAATCTTATTTCATGATCCTTAAACTAATTACATCTACAAAAATAAAAGCAAAACAAAAAGGAAAAAAAAATCCCTGATTTTTCTTTCATAAGGTTCCATTTACAGATTCCCCTCTCCCCAAGGATCAAGGCTGATATTGTTGGGTAGTCATTATTCAGCTCACTGTAACCCAACAGCACTAGTTTAGTACTTTACCATGAAGAATAATACAGGCCTTCACTGAGTGAAAATAGCAATGTCCCAATGTCTCAGGCACAGTTTAAACATATACATATATTTGGTACAGGGTCTCGCTACACAGCTTAGACTCACAATGATTCCCCTGTCTCAGCCTCTACAGCACTGAGATTCCAGGCATGCACCACCATGTCTGGTTTTGGGGGCCAGCATGGTGCACCCAGGGTTCTGGGGCCAGCACAGCATATGGCACTGGGGATTGAACCTGGGCCCTTGTGCTTGCCAGGCAGGTGCTTAGACTAGCGAGCTACCTCCTTGGCCCCAGTTCAAGCATAATTTTGACTGCACTTGAATAGCAGAAAGTGCTCTGGAGTAAGACTCAAAGACTTGAATTCAGTCCTGAAGCTATTACTTCTTAGCCACATGGCTCTGAGGTAAAAGCTCAATATTAGCTTTAAAACTATGCAATTAGTTAAAAAAATAATATGAAAACATTTTATCTCATGGAACTGTTCTGCTGATCAACTCAAATACTAGTTAGGCCAGGGCTTCCTAAGCTATGAATTATTAGATGCTAAGTCTATAAGAAATGGTTAAGCCAGGATGCCAGTAGTCAGCTAGCCAAGAATCGTATTTCAAACTTTTTGCTGTTGAGTGGACCTGGTAAGCCATCAGAGTAATACTACATATTTCATGCAACTCAGAATGTATAGAATGTTGACTCTAAGGATCCCAACATTCATACCTGGATTCTCATTTCTCAATAATTTTAATCACTATTATTGTTATTAATTTTGGCTAAAAGGCTGGGGAAGCTGAGACAGGAGAATCACTACAAGTCCAAACTTCATAGAAAAACCCAGTATAGGGGCTGGGGAGATGGCTCAGTGGAATAAGCGCTTGCCTGCAAGCGAAGTGCAAGGCCCTGAGTTCAATCCCCGGTTCCGCAAAAAAAAGAAAAAAAAGAAAAACCCAGTATAAAAAAAATTTGGTAAAAGTTTACTTTCATGAACAAGTTATAGCCCAAGATGCAGTAAAATTTCCCATACTTGGACAGATGTCAGATAGAACACCAGGAAAACCCACTTTAAGAAACACTGGCCCATGCCTCACTGTCTTAGTCAATGACTTCACCTGGTATAGGGAATCACTTCTCTGGCCATTGTGAGAGCTAGTAGTCATGATGCTGTCACTTGGGTGAGGGTGGGATTGCATAATTCTGGGCAAGTAAGCAATGGGTGAGAGGAGCAGGAGAGAATTAGCAGGTAGCAAAGGTCTCTGAACTTTCTGCAGTGTTACCGGTTTCTCCCTTAGCCACACCTTGATCTCTTCCTCTCTGCAGCATCTATACACACTTTGTTGAACCTAGTGACAAGCTTGGTTACTTAACAGATGCTGGCAGTGAAACCTGGATATGCCTGATAGGAGAGCACACAGGGCAAAGCTCATCCCTGTGTTCTGTTGCCAGATCCTCCAATAGTGACTTTCAAATCTAAATGGGAGAATTACACTGCCCAAGTGCACTGACAGGCTCTAGACCCACAAACATAGAGCATAGATTTTGCCTTTTTTTTCCTAATGAGCATTGCATTGTTTTGATTGGCATAATCTAAGTCCAAAAAAAATCAAGCATTTGCCATGACAGGTAAGAAGGTTGACACTTCCCATTTGCCCTTTCGTTTAATCCTTATACCTATAATAAGCATATCATTGCTTATTGTTATGAATTGGATCATAGATCCCCAATTGTTAAAAATTGTATCTCACCAACAGACTTTTTGAAGTTCTAGCTCCAGGTACCCTACTGGAAATAGGGTCTTTGCAGATGCAACCAAGCTAAGATGCATTATTAGTGGTCCTAATGATATGATCAGTGTCCCAATAAGAGGAGTAAAATCCCATACACTGATGTACACATACAGGGAGAAGATGGCTAAGTGAGGACAGAGCTGAGACTGGAGTGACACTGCAGCCAGCCCAAGATCACTTGAGTTAACGAAAGCTGCAAATGGCAAGGAAGCAAGCACCCTTCTTAAGAATCTTCAAACTCTAGGAGTTTCACAATAGTTAGATTTCAGATTTCTAGCCCCCAATCCATGAAAGAATGCATTGTAGTATGCTAAGTCTTGTAGTAATTTGTTATGGAGGCTCTAGGAAGTCAATGCAATTATTATATTCATTTCTCTATTTTATAAAGAAAGTGGGATCTAGGGACAATGAAAGGACTCACTGAGTCACAAGACTAACTAATGACACAACTGGCATTGAATCTCAGTCCTTTTGACTCTGGGTCCAGTATCTCAATACTGCCACCAAATTACCCCTGCTCTCCTTAGAATGGCTGCATACATTGGTCCCAAAGGTCTTAGTCAGAAGTGGTTTTCTCTCCTTTGTCCACCAATCAGTGGGTAGAGTTTCCCATGGCAAATATACATTGAAAATGGTGCCATGTGGTGAGGGCTGTAGCAGAAGAGTCTACCTCTATCACAGGCTTAATGACAGATCATAGCTCTCTTCTGGAACTGGCTGACTTACTTGGTATACAGAGCAGAGGGTGAAATTTTAGAGACAAGCCCTTCTACTATGCTATTGCTAAATCTTTGGAAATTTTATTCAACTTCTCTAAATCTCTTCCTCCTTATAGGAAAGGAGTAACGATATCTACCTTATCGCATTATTTAACATGTTTTTCTTAGTTATTTCAAAGGTCATATTGGCTCATGGATATAAAAGCACTTAATGCATTTGTTCCAGACAGCCATCACCATGGCTGGACTTAGGACTCCTTGGCTTCCCATAATTATAAATATGCTTTAGTGTCTCTGTTTTTGCCATGGGTTGCACCAGGAGTGGTAGGTTAATTTTGGTGGGATTCTAAAAACATATCTTTGGGATTACAAATATAAATTTCTTGGACTGAGAGGATGACCAAAAAATGCTCACTACAATTGGTGCTTGATGTGGCCAGAACACGTGACCTTCTCAACACTAACCAAAATCAGAGTGCATGATCCACTGGACCTTGTGTGACCAACTTACAGTGTTTGGATTGCAAAGCTTGGAGCAATTGATGTGCTGCTGTTTAAAACTCCACTTTTCAATTTCCTCAATTGAAAATTTCCATGCTTTCACCACAATTTCCATGCTTTTGTTTTGATTACCCTGTGAGCGAACATCTACAGAAAACTTCAAATGACAGTGCATCAGGAGGAACAATAACCATTGAAGATGTGACCATCAAATTCACCCCAGATGAATGGGCTCTGCTGGACATGCCACAGAGAAAGCTGTACAGAGCTGTGATGCTGGAAAACATCAGTAACCTGGAATCCCTGGGATGCAAATACTGCAAATCAGATTTTGTTCTTCACATGGATGAGAAAGAAAACCAATGACTGGTAGAACAAATAGCTTTCTCTGAAAAGCAGAATGCAGAAAAGAAGAACAGCTTTTATGAAGAGGGAGAGATAACCACTGGACATATGAAAAAGAAGAAAATGGATGCTATCAAGCCCAGGGAAAATTCACAGTGTGAAGAGATAGATTTTGAAGGCAATCTGAGTAGGAAAACCTTCAACTATCAGTCTGTATCCAGGATACATAAGACAACTGAATCTGGAAATGAATTCTGTGTGGACAACAAACTTCAATCCATCTTCTAAATTTTATTGGGGTCAGAAAACACATACAGGTGAAGCACAACACAAATGTCATCAATGTGGGAAAATGTACAAAAATTTAGGTAGCCTGAAAATTCATATGAGAATACACACAGGAGAGAGTCCATATTTGTGCTTTGTATGTGGGAAGGCCTTCCTTAAGAGATATGATCTTAGAAGGCACACACACTGGAACACACACTGGAGAGAAACCATATGAATCTCATCTACGTGGAAAAGCCTTCACTCAATTATCTCACCTTACTAGTCAAAAAAGAACACACAATGGCGAGAAATCATAATGTCTATAGAAAATAGACATTATAATGTCTATGGAAAAGCTTTTGCTGTATGTAGTGACCTTAAAATTCATATGAGAACACACACAGGAGGAAAGCCATATGAATGGAATGTGTGTTTTTAAAAAAAGCACTTAGCACTACATTTGGCATATTGTGGATGCTGAATAAGTGTTAAGCTCTTTCTTTTCCTTCACCTAGGGTTTTAGAGATAGTTTTAAGCATATCTTCTCTACTTTTCACCCTAAATGGCCCCAATAAAATTGGACAAGTGATTGGTATCATCTCAATACCCAGTTTGCAAATAAAAATCTTAAATTTTGAGGCACTAGGGCTGGCCAGATAGCTCAGCATACTAAAGCACCTGCTTAGGCAGATGCAGGGACTGGGGTTTGATCCTCGGTGTGCTGTGCTGGCCCTGCCCCCAGGGCATGCTGAGACAGTGACTAAGTCTACACATGGTGGTATGCACCTGTAATCCCAGAGCTTAGGAGGCTGAAAACAGGAGGATCACTACAAGTCTGATCTATGTAATGAGACCCTGTACTGAAGACACAAAAAAGAAGAAAGGAAGGAAGGAAGGAAGGAAGGCAGGCAGGCAAGCAGGAAAGCAAGCAAGCATGCAAGCAAGAAAGAAAGAAAGAAAGAAATTTTTTGAGGAGCTTTGGTGGGAGAAGGGCAATGTATACTAAAGGTTATGGATAGGAAGAGTGAGACAATATTTCAACTGCACCTTTGGCCTTAAAGGAAAGGAGGCATCTTTTGCACTAAACTTTTACTTCTGTGAGTAGTTCCTCTAATACTTTAAACAGGGTGGGAACATGTTTACTTAGAATCAAATGGAGATCAGGGAGTTTGACCAATTGTTTTGGACTGGTAAGCTGAATTTGGATCTTTGAAATAACACAACTAAGAAACAGAGGGTCAGGAAGGGAGGTTCTTAGATCTCATGTGGTTTTTAAGGAAGAAAAAGGTTTTGAATATTCCACAGTTTTCAAATTTCAGGGAAACAGGGTTATATAACCGCAGAACAAGATTCAGTAAATTTTAAGAAAAGTTGATAAATCTCTAGGTTCAAGACTAAAATATAGAAGAGATAAAGTGAAGCTGGTCTGGCTGGAGCAGAGATGAGGGGCTCAGAGTCTCAGTTACCTTCCCAATCCCCTTGACTGAATTCAAAGAAACCTTTGGGTCACTTAGAATTGCAAAGAATTTTAGCGCAGAATGAATCAGAGGTTGAAAACCAGCATAGAGAAACTGAGACTCAGCTTGTAGGAGGTGACTTGATCAAGATTAAACTGAGATGTCATGAATAGATTTCTTGACTTAGTCCAGGGCTTATCTAACTACATCCTCTTATAGTTAAGTTTTTAAAAAATGTTACCAGAACCTGTTGGCAGCACACCATGACCACACTTATGTGGGTGGGGGCATATACATAACATGCCTTAATTCTTTGTTTGTAACCTACTCCATCCCTCCCTGCTCCTTGTCTTCATCCCCTCTGCATTAACAAAAGCTATATTCCCATTTTCCCCTCAATTTCCATTTCTTCTCTCCACCTCCTTCCATATCTTATTTCCTTTTCCATTTGAAAAAGATCTCCCTACTTACTATTAGCTGTTATTTTGATCTCCTTATATTTGCAGTTTCTCATATACAGGAAACCATGCAATATTTAACTTTTGTGTCTGATTTATGTCACTTAATATTATGGTCCCAAGGGGCACCCATTTACCTATGAATGCCTCATGTTTATTCTTCTATATGGCAGGGTAGTACTCCAATGTATATAAATATCACATTTTCTTTACCCATTCATCTGTTGAATGGCACACAAGCTGCTTCCAAGGTAGAGCTATTATAAATTGTGCTGCTATAAACATCATTATGCATGTATCACAGTAGTAGGATGACTTTCACTCTTTTGGGAAGATACCTAGAAAGGGACCAGTTCATACAAATGGAACTTTTCCTTTTTTTTTGGACTCTCCATTGTCTACCTGAGCTTTGGTTGGTATTTTAGCCAGTCCTTTGTTTATAAACATATTTCACTGTGATGTATAATTGGTCATGTGATAGCTCTTGGAAGAGAAGTTCTGCCCGCACTATGCAGTTATGGAAAAATACACATTGAATAAACTTTGCATATATGCATGGCATATACACTGTTGGAGGCTGCTATTATTTAATTTATTGCTTAGAAAATTTAAATCTTTTTAGGAACCTAATTTTATGTGATAAAAATCATAAAAGCAAGCTGTATTCTACTTGGAACAATATCTCATAAGGAGGATGAAAAACTCTTCGTTCTTTGAACTGTGTTAACTTTGGAAACCAAACCACTACTTTTCCTTTTGAAACTTCCAAATATTTTTATTTTATTGTATCATGATTGTGTGTGCCTATGGGTTATCAGGTGACAATTTTATATAGGTATACAGTGTGTAATGATTCAAGAAAGTTAATATTTCTGTCTCCTTAAACAACAAAAAATTAAATATGTAATAAGTGCATGTATTCATGGAGCATTATGTGATATATATATATCCCTTACTGATCACATCAGTGCAACTAACATTTCTTTTTCCTTATTACTCAAACACAGTAAGACAGAATATGTTCTTTTTTTTTTTTTTTTTTTTTTTTTTT
>NDGM010173746.1:0-10445 GCA_002564305.1 Octomys mimax | reverse complement strand
AAAAAAAAAAAAAAAAAAAAATGAGTATACTCCAGGGAAAAACTTTGCAAAAAAAAAGAAAGAAAGAAATGCTAAGTGATAAATACAAATAATAATATAAAAAATTTTATATAATAGCATAAAACACATAAAATATTACAGACAACAAAGAATCCTAAGAATAAAAAAAAGACCTATAATTAAACCCTAAGTAAAAATAAACACAGGAACCACATAATCTGCACTTAGAGTCCACCCAAGACCCTCGGGGCAGCCAGAACTCATTCCACCCAGCCCCTGGTGAGACTCAGAGCAGAAGCAATGAACTTTCAAACAGGCAGTAAGTCAACGGCTTAAAACTTTGCATGTCTAAAAGTATCTCATCATGTGCCCAGGGGCCCCGTAATGGTGAAATAGCCAGAGAGGAACAAAGAACAAATATATACTTAATAATTACTTTTCTGCCTCTCTTGTCCTCCCAGAGGGGCAGCTTACGATTCTTCCCTTTTAAGAAAAAGAATACAGAGAACAGAAAGTGGTATACAGAAGACACAAGGATGACAGTCCTTGCTTGTCTGCCCAGATTCTCCACTGGTTTTACATCCTTCGTTTTCTAATGTTGAAATGGACCAGAGAGCACACATGCCTTTAGAAAGATTCCCAATTCACTTGAAAATATTTGCAAAAGATCTGTCTCTGTTTGTCTGGGTTACATTTCAAACAGAAGGCAGGGGGGTGCCTTCACAGAAAGCGATGAGCTGGGGCTTGAAGGATCAAGAGGAAAGGAAGAGGTGGAGCAGCAGACTCTGGAATAACTAGCAGAATCGAGGACACACAAGATCTCCACGGTGCCTGGGAGCAGAACACTGCAGCTCAGGTCCTGCGACACTGGACGCAGCAGGTAGGAGCCCCGGAAGAGGCGCAGTCTGGGAAGGCCAGATTCACCAAGTTGGAGAGAGATTCAGCTATAATCTTGGACATAAATCATTCAAATGTTCTTACCAAGTAATCAGTTTGAAACGAGGGCTCAGGAAGAACCTGGAAATCTAGGTCTAGAAACTGCCCTCCATGAAGATCAAGGTCAAGGCCACAGAACACATGCTTGCTATCAGAGTCAAAGGGATCCCAGACTACCAGAGTCAAGGTAGAGGCAAATATAGTGATGAGGGATCGTCCCTGGCCAAAAGCAAGTCAGAAGACTCTTTTGTCCTTCTGTTGAAAACATGTGTTCCTGACTGAAAATTTATGTGAACACAGAAAAATGCTGCCAAGGAACCTCGCAGACAGGAATACCGCTGTGACATGCGTGGCATTTTCCGATCACACCTCTCCATGTGTGATGTCACCGTGCCTCCCTGTAACAATGCTAAGCTCAAAAGGGGCGATGGCATCCTTCTCGTTACAGAGATGAAGAAATGGGCTCTTGTGGCAGAACCCAGCCCCAAACACAGGTTTCCCAACTCCCAACCCGATGGTACCGCATCTTAGTGGCCCAAGCGTAGCCAAGGGGAGAGGTCACCAATCTGTGTGTGTACTGTCCTTTATTTTTCAAGTACATACAGATGGTCCTTTTATTGTAACTTTAATGCCCTTTTCTTTTGAAATATTAATATACTCTCATGGTAAGTAAACTCTAATTTTACAAAATGGTACACAACAGAACACAACCACTCCATAATCGCTGCTCTCAAGATACCTGCCATTAATAGTTCGACACATTTTCTAGTACTCCATTTTCCATATATACTTTGAATATATGGGTAAGAGCTATATAAATGTGTGTCTGTATTTGAATATATTTCTCTACGACTTGCAAATGTTTCCACTGGATCAGTTTTTGGAAGCACAATGTTGAGTCACAGTGTATACTTTAGATGTCAGCATACACTGCCAAGCAGCTTTCCAAGGAGTTGCGCCCATTTCTGTTGGTTATGATATGTGAGTGACATAAGTGAATACTTAAAATGTAAAATTTCTATGAAAGACAAAAAGTATCACAAGCTGATATAAGTAATAAACTCAACAAGATATTTTGGTTAATTTCCCTCATACATAAAACTTTTTTGCAAATCAAAACACAAAACTTAACACAAGGAGCAAAGGTAATAAAAAATAATCACAAATGCATACGGTAAAAAGGCAACATTTAATTCCATACAGCAAAGAAGTCCAAATTAAACAAAAGCAAAGCATTATATTTTACTCATCAAACTGATCAAAAAAAAAAAAAAAAAAAAAAAAAACCCTGAAAGAATAGAGAAACAAGTTCTTTGGCAGAGAAATGATTCAACTTGTGCAGGCCATTTTGGCCACATAGGAATATTTTAATATTTATAAACTGAGCCAGAGCACAAGTATGCAGCAGCTGATTTATGGAGATGCTTAAACGCAGGGTTGCTACCTGTAGGAACTTAGAAACTGCCTGCTGGTAAAAAATTGTTTAAATTATTGTTAAACCTTACAATGGAATATCCATGGGCATAAAATAGTTGATCATGTTGACACAGAAAAGTGTTCATGACATTAAAATACACACAGATAACCTATTTATATCTATGTATACAAACCCAAGGAAAACTATCTTAAGATACAAACTGTTAAGGTACAAAAAAGTAATTATAATCTCTCTGCATGCATGAACGGCAGACCTGCACGATTGCTTGGAGTAGTGCCCAGGTATTGAGGCAAGCATTAAGACTATTGCCATACGAAAAGATGAGAACCCTGAAAAAGTGGGACTCGGAGGCCCAGCGCTAGATTATGTCCTGCGTCTTTTTCCATTCTGAAATCGAATATGACAATTAAGGAAATGCTATAAAGGAGCTGCTTCCTGTGAGGTAAAAAAATCTCGCTCAAGATTTGTCATTTTCCTAGATCTTTCTGGGAGACTAAAATATGAGAAATGTTTTAAAACAAAAAGCCATTCATGTGGCTTTTTGCTGCTTGAGTGCTAATGAGGGTCACATCCTGGGAGGAGGGCGGGCTGCAGGGAACACAGAGATGATGAAACCCTAGTCCAGGCCAAATGGTTTTTTAGGTTTCGGGATCCCAAAGAAAGGACATCAGTGCAAATCTCCAAACTTAGGTCTCAGAGCTACAAATGGACATTCAGTCTTTAAGATCCATGTGTGTAATATTATCCTACTGACATCAAAGATGACCATTTCTGGCTTGTAAATGCAGAAGAGAAAGAGTTCAGGCAAACATGGCACATTGGATTTACAGCAAACTATCAGACAGTATTTATTACCTAAACTTTACTCACCACATTTTTAGGTGCTCATAAAAGCAGACCCAAATATTAAATTATGGCTTTGACTCTTTGCTTATGTAGTATTTAAAAAAAAAGTTAAATAATTACCTCTCCTATGAAGACTACTATAACACAGTCCAACTTCTCTTCGGGATACAGATTATCAATAAGGGAATGAAGAGTTTCTATGAGGTAAGATTTAACTTCTCTCTTCACTGTGGGAATTCCCATTACTATTGAAACTGAAACAAAATAATATAGTAATTATATAAAAATGTTACAGGACAATACAGTAAAACACTGCTACTTCAACAGTATTACACCTTCTTAAACTGATAGGAATATTGGAGGGATTCTATTTCAATTTTAGAAAGAAAAATAATCACAGGATACCAAGGGCATGCCTAAAATACTGTTTTTTCCACATGGCTTACCTATTAAAAATATGTAACATCAGACGTCAGAAGACAGATAAAAAATAAAAGCGATTAAACTTCATGCTAAAACGAGAGCTATAAAGAGCAAATTTTATTACACAACACAACTTAGAAATGAGCATCCAGAACATAATGTCTTATGTATCAGCCCCAAGGGTATGATGCACTGAGAATGATACAACACCACTTCTGAGGTTTCCTGGTAAAAAATGTATCACTTCAACCTAGCTGGGAACAGTGTGGATCAGACAGATCTGCAAAATACCCAGCCAGCACTCTTTGGAGGGTCAGGGCCATGGAAGACAAAGAATGTCCTGCTCCGGGTTACAAAAGGCTGAAGAAACATGACAAATGAAATATGGAATTCTGAGTTGGACCCTGAAGCAGAAAGTGAGTGAGGAAGATGGCAACATCTGAATAAGAGCTCCAGCTAGTCAATTCTCTTACACCAGTGTTCATCTCTACTTTGGATCACTCCACTATGGCTGTAGGAATACTTGGGGCCACTCCCTAAGAACCTACAGAGACTTCATATACTGCAAGTCTAACATTACCATCGATTCTACTACATTGCTTGGTCTAAATGCAAATCTGTTCCTACATGACTAATATGTTAGGGAATGATTTAGGCACAACACATTTTATATCTGCTCAGATATCTCCTCTCGTAGACAGTATTCCAAAGTGAATTTTTAAAAATTTAACCTAAAGTCCTAGTATTCTATATGTTATATGTCAGAGAAGTATTTTTCAAATGTTGAAAATAATTTAATCTTAATTATGGAAAACTTATTGGAGAGGCTATAAAAGAATTCATTGAATTCTAAAGCTGGAAGGAAATTGGAAGATCACAGATCAATTGATCTACCGTCATGATTTTGCAGACAAGAATACTAAGGTCCCAAGGGTCAAGGGAGCTGTCCCCAAGGTTCTAAGCCATGTCCTCAGCTCTTTCCTTTCAGGAAGGGTTATGAATGACTCAAAAAGGAACCTAATAATAGTTACACACATCTATTAAATGCAACACTGTACTCTAGGTGTTGTGTTGTACATACAGTGGTGAATAATACAAATAAGACCCCTGCTCTCATGGGTCTATGTAGAAGTAGGAGCATGAGTCAACAATGTAATCCTAGAGGATGACATGCATGCACTACACAAATTTACATGAGGTCATATGAAAAAGAACAATGACCTGGGTGGGGTGGCTCTGGAGACTAAGGCCATGGAAAGATTCTCTGACCCCAACTGAGTTGGTAATGAATAATGAGAAAGAGCTGAGGAAGAACATTCTAGAAGAATAAACAGCAGGGCCCTGAGAGCATAATGCTCTTGACATAATAAGCTGCAGGAAGAGAATATATCTGAAGCAGAATAAGCCTACATTCAGATAATTAGTCAGGGGTTAGGTCACATATCACAAAGTTTGAATTCTGAGTACAAGAGAAAGCCACCTAAGGTTGTAGGCAGGGGAGTGATATTATCTGATTCATAATTTTAAGGGACTACCAAATTTTATAGAAAGTCACAGCATTGTTTTAAGAGGAGCAACATTTTTAGAAAGATCAGTTAGGGAGTTACTGGGATAACTGCAAGAGATGGAGTTTAAAGTAGGAGGTCTAAAGAGGTGGCGAGGAGAAATGGGCTGGGGAGAGGCGAGCTAGAGGAGGGGTTGGGGAGAACTGGGGAAGCAGGCAGAAAAGGAGGTGCCCCTTACTCAGGGCAACACACCCAAGGGGAGGGGGCACCAAACCTGGACTTCCCTTTTGACCACATTACCTTGTGAAGCTAAAAGCAAAAGAGTTACTGTGGGGGCAGATTTCCATACACTTTAATCTACCTCTGAATTTAAATTTGGAAAGATTCAAGCTGGGGGGTGTACTCAGGGTAAAGGCTTGCCTCACATTTATGAGGCCCTAGGTTCTACCCCCAGTTAACACACACACACACACACTTTTCCAAATATAGGTTAAAAGTCGAGTAACTATGCTATGAAGCATTCCTACCTCATCTGAAGTTCAAAGACTCTGTTTAAAGAAAGAGTAAAGCGCACTGCTCCAAAGTATGCAAACAAACGTGGTCTACAGTAATAATGCAAATTCTCGAATCTCTACCACACTCTTGGGATTTTTCATTTCTCTTTAATCTTTGATTTAGATGGCATGTTTAAAAAATAAACTTTTTTTCTCACACTGTTTTGGTGCTGAGCTTTAAGTTCTTTAGTTTAAACCCAGACACTCAAATGACTCCGAAAGCACTGAAAATAAAAGTACTAATGTTGACCAAACTTACAGAATTAGAGTAATGATGCTTGCTGTATTCATAAAATGCCCACAAAATAGGTGGTTTTCCCCTGCCTTCCAAGCTCATGGCAAAACTGCACTGCGTGGTTCCTTTCTGGTTAGGGAGGGCAGGGACATAAGTGTGACTAGGGAGGACAGCCCAGGTCTGAGCACATGTGACCTCTGGGTGGGTGCTTCTGTGCGCAGCCTTTCTCTTTGGCCAGGCAGCCAGGTACAGTCACAATGGCGACTGCTCTGTCAGCCTGGATCCCTGAGCACCTCTTACCCCTGGAGGGCTTCTGTCAGGCAAAAGCATACACATTTGTCAGATAAACCACTGAGATTTGGGATTCACTATGTACCACAGCATAACTCAGTCTGTTCTTGTGACCAGAAAAAATAATAATAATAATAATCTGTGTTCACAGTCTGAGAACTATTTGTATCCTAAGGGATTGGCTTTCAGGGGAAGCTCAAGGTGCGATTGAACAATACGGTGAATGTCCATCAGACTGTTCTAAACATTTATTACAGCAAAAACCACATTGTCATTCATCCTAAAATGCTGGCTTGCTCACTCCATCACTCGTGCCACTTTCGGAAGCAGTTCTGGAAGTCCTCGTCCACGCCTAGAGCTGTGCTACTGCAGCTGCCTCAATGTCCTGAGTCGATTCGAGACATTCCCTTTCACGGTCATTTGAGTTGGGGGCAAGAACAAGAAGGTTGGTGGAGCCAGATCCGGTGGGATGAATGAGGACCCACTACCATGTTGTTTATCAGCCTGACTTTCCGCTGGATGGCACTTGGCAGCAGCACTCGCCATATTCACCACACCTTGTAAAGACCCTGAGGAAAGAGGACTCACAGAACTGCTTCAGAAAGTAGCTTCAAAAAGAATGGGGGCCGGCGAGATAGCTCAGTGGACTAAGCACCTGCTTAGGCAAGTTCAGGGACTAGGTTCAATCCCTGGTACGCATGCTGCACCAGCCCCACCCCCTGGGGAGGTGAGCAGGCCACCGAGACTGGGTGTGGTGGTGCACATCTGTAATCCCAGTGCTGGGGAGGCTGAGACAGGAGGTTCACTATGAGTCCGAGCTGCGTAGTGAGACCCTGTACCCAATACATTATAAATAAATAAATAAATAAATGGACAGGACAGGTGTGCTTGAAACGAGCTGGAGTATTTTGACGCTTCTTCATGGCAATATGGCTTTTGCTGTAATCAATTTCTAATTTGAACACACACTATATATTTTAATCATATCTCATGTGTCAGCAAAGTGAAGAATATGGCCCTGTTATGGAGAAGGAAGCAACCAAATAGAAACAAAACCAAAGGGCTGGCTAAGTGTTCTGTTTCATGAACTGTTCAATATTCCAACTCAAGCACTAACTGGTTGCGTGCAATATCTGTTACGTACGAGACAATCTGAAATACAATCATAAGACTGGCAAGGGCCCTACCTCACTGCTTATGACTTCACAGATAGCAGCTGCTGCTATTTCTGTTTTCTTTCACTTTCCCAGGAGGCTTTCAAATTCTAGCATGTATTTCCTTTCAAATCAAGAAAAATTTAGGAACAATCTTGATTTAACATTGACAAGGTTTAATTAGTTTACCTTCGGTTATAACTAAATTGTATTCCTTTTTAAGTATTCATTGACAGTCAAAAATTTAACTTTTAATTTTTTTTAATGTATTTATTTGGTACAGGGTCTCGCTACACAGCTCAAACTCAAGGGATCCTCCTGTCTCAGCCTCCCCAGGGCTGGGATTGCAGATGTGTGCCACCACACTGGGTTTCAGTGGCTGGCATGGTATGTTACTGGGGATTGAACCTGGGTCCTTGCGCTTGTCAAGCAGGCTCTTAGACCCCAGCCAACAGTCAAATCTTTTTTACCTGTCATGTTCCCTATGACTTGACTTTAGTCATCTACTTCTCAGTCCTTTCCTGATAGTCTGAGATAATATTCAGATCCTGCTTCCTTGCTGCCCCTTTTCTGCTTCCATCTCCCCTGGTTTCTTGCTGAAATTAACTTCTGGGGAACTTTCTAGGCTCACCCTAGGTCCCAGGTCTTCCACACACATCTTCAGTAATCATTCATCCATGAACAATGACTCAGAAAACTGATTCTAAATCAGATCTCATTGTGGAGTCCCAGATCTTAATACGCAGTGAGTTCATCTCTTCAATGTAATGTGTCAAAATCACCTAGAAACTTAGCATATCCAAATGTCACATATGATCTTCTCTTGCAAACCAGTGAAGCAAAATGCCTGTTGCCTCCCTGCCCACCACACGTCCAGTAAGGCCATCCCGCAATCTAGGACTTACCCTTCACTACTCCCTCAGCCCACAAATCCACTCAGCCCGCTAGGTCCTCTTCGTTCCCAAATAACTCCTGAATCCACCTTTCTCCGTCTGCTTTCATCACCTTAATGACCACTAAAACCAACAGCCTCTTATCTGATCTTCCACAGCAGCTCTTCTTCCCATAACTTCAACCATTCTTCTTCTTGCAGGAAATGTGACCTTTACAAAATTCAAATCTCATCAAGTCATCCTCATAAGTCCTGGTGAAAACTCTTTAGTACCTTCCGATGCTCTTAGGACACAAACCAAAACCCTACAACTGGTCTGAAAGGCCCTTCACTGTTCAACCTCCACTTGTATGTCTAGCCTCATCTTGTTCCTTGCTTCCCTCACTCTACACTTCACCTTCAGGATGAAATTCTTCTTTCATCATCTAGAATGTTCCATGTTCCCTTCCATTACAAGATGGCTGTGGTGCTCTTCTGGTTTTCTGGAATATTCTTTTCTCCCATTGTGATAGAAAGAATAATGACCTCCCAAAGATGGTGTGCCCTGAATCCTGGAACTTGAACATGTTACCTCACAGGGTGTCCTGAATGGGAAGATTGATCGGGATTATTTGGTGTGCTCACCTTAAGTACAGGGGCCAAAGAGAGGAAGGCGAAGGGGCCAGGGTGAGAGAAGTGGTGATATAACCACAGAAGGAGGGTCACAGTCAGAGAGTGACTTGAAGACACTATGCTTGGAAGATGCGGGAAAGACCCACAGAACAATGTAGGCAGGCTGTAGGGGCTGGAACAAATAAGGGAACAGAGCTTCCAGGAGGAACACACCTGACACCTTCATTTCAGGACTCCTTTTCTCCAAAATTGTAAGATAACAAACTTGTGTTGCTTTACCTCATTGAGTTCCTAGTAGTTATATACAGCAGGTATAGGAAGCAAATGCACCCACCTGCATCAGTAAAACCCATAATCCACTGGTCTCTGGCGAAATGTTGCCTGCAAGACTTCCCCATACTTTTTAATCAGGCCACGTGGCTCTTTCTCGGGCTCTCAAAGCAGCCTTTACATCATTAACTGGGGTTGTAATTAGACAAGTATTTGAGTAATCGTTAGAGCAATGTGTGTCTCCCGCACCCGTGAGAAGCTCCTCAAGGCTAGGAACCCCGCTGAATCCTATAAGGCAGTCGCTAGCAAAGCCTGGCACCTTGCAGGTGCTCAGGGACTTGGACCTCACCTGCTATCCCCCACGAGAGGGGTATTTCCACCTCAGGGGACCACTTGACTCACCTGTTCCCAGCCCCTATCTCTGCACCGAGGGTCCCTTATTCTGGAGAGCTGGATGCTCCTTCAACTGAGGGACATTTCCCTCTGGTATGTGATTGCTTTCTCCTGGCTTTTTGCTCTCTCCTGAGAGACAGACATTCTGGAGCTGACTTCTCGCCCTTTCCATCCCTTCTACACTTTATGCTGAGCGCTGGAAGAACCCCCAGTCCCACCTTTCCAATACTAACATGATCTTTAGCTGTGTCTGCTCTTAACTGAGCCATCTAGACAGGAATTTTAAATATGATCACTGAAATAACAAAGACAAAGGCTTTTAGCTGATCGTTTCAATCTCACTGTTCACAGGTGAGCTGTCTTCTCCCATTTCTCTGAAGATACCACGGCGTTGATTTGTTTTCAAATCACACTCTACACCACAGACTCAGTTCCCCTAAGGACGGGGTCACCCATGGCATCGATGCTGACCTACGTGGGCTGCTTGGAGGAGCAGCAGCCCGCCTACCCCTCTGCAGTTTTCCATGTCCTTGCCTTAATTAATCAGCCTGGACAGCATAGAATCCGGCAGACAAGCTTTCTTTGACCTAAAGAGTAGAAGAAGCCCCTTTGAGACAGTGTCTTTGCCACGTAGTTCAGGCTGGCCTCGAATTCTCAATGATCCTCCTGCCTCAGTTTCCCCAGTGCTGGGATTACAGGCATGTGCCTCCATACCAGGCAAGACCTTCAAAGTTTTATTGATTTTAAAATCTCTTTTGTTTCCATTTTCTGTTACTAGTGAAGATATAGTCTAAGCCAATAAAAACACAAATGGATAAGGCATCTTATATAAGTATTATTAAAAGGAGAGATACAGGATTTACATCAAAACTAGCAATTACTTTTCTAAGGAAAAT
>NDGM010173540.1:0-14614 GCA_002564305.1 Octomys mimax | reverse complement strand
TATATATATATATGCTTTATATATTTCTCTTACTTGTTACAGCATCAACACAAAACACAAGGGTAAACTCCTGAATTTATGTTTCAAACATGTCCTTGAACCTAGAAGGGAGAGGGTTTACCTTCCTCAAATTATGAGCATGTAGTTGATATAATTGTTCATGACACGATTATCTTGTTTGGCCAACTCTAGAATAAATTGCAAATAATTATGCATGATAGTTAATGATTATTCAGAGCCATACCATGTTAGAATGGCCAGCTAACTTGAATAATGTCTTTAGCCAGAGATTCCTCATCATTAGCATCTGGACTTGTGTCCTTCATGAGGCCTGCTCCAGGAGCACGTGGAAGCTTGTTCCCACCTGTGACACCAATGGAAGGCAGAGAGAACCTTGTGGTACCAGACCATGTGGAGGACTCTTTCAGTAGAGTCCTTCTATCCATCCTTGAAGGGGTTTGGGGACTCTGACCCCTATTCCTTCTCTTTTTGTTTCAAGAAATAAGACAACATGTTGATCTCCACTACAGTGTGCTGCCTCATAACCACCCCACACAGCAAGGTGAACTCTCCATGGACTGGACCATCCAAATCTGTGAGCTCAAATACAGCTTTCATGATATTCAGGTGGTTATCTCAGGCATTTCGTTATAATAATGAAAAATGGAGTGACACATATTCTTTCAACACCAGCTCCCTTTGCTATTTTGGATCAATAGAGAGGATGTGGTTGTAAGTGTTTGATTTGAGCACTTCTGTTTTCCCAGCACTGTGAGCTCTTTTTCTATTATGTCTAGTTTTGCCACGGACTGCTAACCATTATACAACTGGCATGCTTTTCCCTAACTGAACTTCCTGAGAGTCTATAAAACAAAAATCTAAGGAATTAGAGCCCTTCATCAAAAAGGTTTCCACATGAGCACACATTCAATTTCCCCACTGTTCTGATAAGGTACAGCCTTTCTTCTCTCAAGTCCAATCTGCATAATGCTCTTGTCATAATTGCCACCACATTTACAGAAATGCAAATATTATTCTATTCATTTAGCAGTACATTTGCTCAAATTTGAGACATTTGGGATTAAGCTAAACCCTGGGGCTTTCGGAAGATGATCAATGGTACCCTCCATTCCTACGTCTTGTATCTGGGGAAAGGGCAGTACACTGATAGTGCTGTACATCTTTTGGCCCATATTGAACATCTCAGGCAGATTCTGGTTGATATTTCACAATAAGCATTTGCAATTTAGAAGCCAGTGTAGGTAATGAGTATGTAGAAGCTCTATTCTTCTCTTTATTCATTTGTTGTGCTTTTCTCCACAATGTAAAATTAAAGGCTCAAGTAAAAAAGTGCTTTGCAAAAATGAGACCTGAATGAAATTTATAATTTAAAAAATTAATAAGAAAATCAGGATAATAATGAAAGTGTAACAAAGTACCCTATTTAGTTCAGCATATCCATACAAGGAAGTAGAAAAATAAACTATCCTGACCAACAATGTTACTTCCTAAGTATGTGTCACTTGCGAATTGAAAAATCAAAATGTTCACATTCCTCATTTATCTACATTTCATAAACACTTTGAAAATACATATTTAGCCACAAATTTGTCCTAATGTTCTTTTTCTCTTTAACTCACTAAACATACAAGTTCAAACTTCTAATGAAAGAGGAGGGCTCAGTCGTGAGCATTCTCCAAATTAGATTTGTTCATAAAATGCAGTAGAGAGCATTCCATGGTCTCTTCAGTCATTCAGAAGAGAAAATGGAAAACTTTTAGCTCATCTAAGATGTTAATGTACATCACTATTTTATAAAAAAGCATTAGTATGAGAATTAGCATGAAGTTTAACATAGTTCATTTTAGGGGCTGAGGAGATAGCTCAGTAGTATAAGCCCTTCCCTGGCAAGTGCAAGGGCCTCAGTTCAACCCCAGTTTTGTAAAAATAAATAAATAAATAAAATAGTTCATTTTGGATAAAATTAACTGAAACAAAGGAAACATAATAAACATTATATCTGCTATTTAAAAGTTTTTCTGAATTTACTCTAGAAGATAAAGTTATCTAAATGTCATATATATATTATCCAAAGCAGCATCCTCATATGTGTGTGTATGTTTGTGTGTGTGTGCGTGTGTGTGTGTGTGTGTGTGTGTGTGCATGATTGTGTGTGTGTGTGTGTGTGTGTGTATTGCTGGGAGTGGAGGCCAGAGCCTTGCACATACTAGGATTATCCTACTACTGAGCCATATCCCCTAGTCCACTTACTTTTAACTCATCAGTAGAATTCAGAAACATAAGAAGGTTGTATTTTGCTCCACAAACATTTCAATTTAGTATTTTAGAAAATTTTTCCTTCTATGTTAATAAATTATAAAAGAGAAAATTTTTAATCTGTAAAAGCACAAAAGTTAATTACTAATATGAAAGAAAACTGAATGGTTAAATGATGTGTGGTTTTTATAACAACAAAAATAGTGACAGTGCTTGTTGTTCCACAGGTCTAAACACACTCACTCCTATAGCCAGTGCCACAAGCTCCAGCCAAAAGCAGGGAAGGCTTTGAAACAGGAACTCAGAGTGCACTAAAATGTCAGTATGAGGGAAAGTGGAAATAAAACAAGGTTTGTATTTTAGGGGATAGTAGATATGGAATATATTCCTAAATGAAATTATATCTAATTTGTCCAAAACACATAGGGAAGATGGAATGTGCCTATGTTTAACCTGCTTAGAAAAATTCTTCTATCAACCAGCGATGTCAGCCATTCCCTTTTTTTCCTTTATCAAAATTCACTTTTGAGAGAAAAGTAAGAATTACACATTATACCCGCACTTGGTCCAGACTAAAATAGATCATTTTGATTGCTTCTTAGAAGAGCAGGCTCATGGAAAATAAACTACCCCTGAGAAGTCATTAGGACTGAATATTAGGACAGATAGATTTGAGTGCCTCACCAGGAGGCTGTAAGACCTAAGAGTTTCAATTTTCTCCAGGGGCCTTAAGTTTCAGCACACTCCAGAGCTAACAGGGCTTCTCTGACACTTCTTACCCCTCTCCAAACGCTTAAAAATGGGATTCAATTCAGAGCAGCATCCAGAGTGAAGTCAGCCAATGCAAGGAGCGCAGCATGTTTCTGGTTACAGAAACTCCTTTCTGTCTTTGAGAAGTTGAGACACCAAGAGTGACTGAAGAGAGAATGGACGGCAGCAAGACAGTTTCTCAGCCTCCTCATGTCAGCAACTCTGACACGCTAAAGTCATTGAAGTCACACAAAACACTCATCCATTGAAACCTTTATCTCTGTGACTTGCCCTATTTAATTTTTCGTATACAACATCATCATCTTGATTCCACGTGCAAGTTCTAAGAAATGCTCAATTTAAGTTAAAATGAACAATACCTAGTTCATCTTCCTGACCCATACACAGCTCAGAGGGTTTATTATTGATTAATGACTTCTCATATATAATACATAGTCCCACTAAACCTACTTAATAAATATCAATTTTAGACTAAGAGAAATTACATAGCTAGAGAGGTTGAAAATTTTCCCTAACATTAATCAATGTGATAATTAAAAGAATGTTGATTTAGTCCACATGATGAAGAGAAGGAGTTCATGCAGGAGTTGACCACTCCTGCTGCGCAAATGGGATTGTTTCCATGAGTGATAATGATTCTTGGTCAGCCTTAGCTGTGAAACATACTAACAGTTTTTATTTTTATTTGAGTTAAATAGTACTATACCACTAGACTCATCCAAGAAACCTCACTTGGAAGAAGGTACTTTTGCTTGGACTCTTCTATAATTTTATATGTAACATAGAGTTTTCTAGTCCTGATAAAATGTCTTTACTGCTTGTATTGTTCCTAATCTTTCCTTAATTAGTTGACCTATAGAAATGAGAAATTACTAAATCTGTCTCCTCTTATTTGAAGAGACAAAGAAGTATTGGTATCAATTTTATTTTAACGTCTTTTAGAGTTAGCTAATGCATATCCCTAAAAGCGTGTTTTGTTGGGAACCAAGAGTGACATATATCTTTCATCTGTTTTTTTCTTAATGCTATTGAACCATCTCATTTAAATCTCACAGTGGCCCTCTAAGTAACAATTATTAGTATATGCAATCAATGGGCTGGGGCATAGCTCAGCAGCACAGGCCCTGCCTGACTAGCTCAAGGTCTTGAGTTCAATTCCCAGTACCAAAATTAAATAAATAATCAATCCAAATGAGAAAATCTTACACAAAAAGATACAAATAACTGAACTACTCACCGGGACCCATTCCTATTCACAAAGCTTTAGGTAATAAGTGAGCAAAAGCTTGAAGGGAGTTCTGATGTGCACGATGCAGATGAAAGCATTGAGCTTTTATAAAAATAAGTATCAGGACAGCAAAGATGAGAGATATCGGGCATGATCTGAAAGCAGCAGGACTGCCATGGTACAGTTGTTGAAGGAGCAGAGCAGCAGGCGACATGAATGTAACAAGTAATGGTGAACCTGAGTGTGCGGAGTGTGTGATCCTTGGAAGGAAGCCACTTTGCCACTCACTGTGGAAGCCTCTCGTGCTTTAAAGGAGGAGAACGACAGGGTCTGCTTATTTCACATGATCATTTTGTGCTGTGTAAAGAAACAATTTCTGACATGTTGAGTGATGAGAGATAAAAAACGGAGGACTCACGTGAGTGCAAGGTCATATTTTACACTTTTTGAGTTGAGAAACCTTAGGAAGAGTGTACTTCAAAGTATACTTGCTTTAGGTATAGGTTTGTGAGATTTATTCACTGCAATGGGCCATCAAATCAGGTAAAATATTTGAATGTAAAGATCAGATAGAAAAAATATGTTTTTGAATTATAAGCAATATTCATAAGCCCATAACATTGGATAAGATTTCAGATGAAATCAAGGTTAGAAAATATTTAATGACTAATCAGAGGGCATTTCAATGACCAGAAAACAGAGGGATGCAAATAAACCAACAAAATCATGACAATGCAGGAAAAATGGTCACTGAAACTGTATTAAAATTCAAAGAAATAAATAAAGGAAAAAATCATGTCCTACATTTCAGAAGCAAATATTCAAAAAAAGAAGACATAAGGAACCAACGACAAGTATTAGTGAAGTTCAGCCAAGAACTGAGAAATGACCATTGGTTTTATAGTAGAAAAAAATATTATATCATAGATTTTAGTGAACTAATTGAGGCAATTTCTGATTAGCATGGGTTGATTCTCATGCATGAAAAAAATGAAAATTAGAAATTAATAGAGATCATGAAATCCCAGATGAAGTTTCTTTCGGACTTTCACACAAAATATCTATTTTTATGATTGGCTTCTCCTAGTGCATGATATAGTAAAGTTTTCCAAGGCTTCAGGGGAATACATTTTATGGGTAAAATTTTGAATTATGACATGGTGATATTAAATTACAATATCCTTTTTGTGTGTGTGCTATTGGGGATCAAACTCAGGACCTTGGGCTTGCCAGGCAGACACTTATGCTGCCAAGCTGTACTGCCATCCAGTTACAATAAATTTGAGAGATTTTCTAAATTTTTCTTAACATTCTAAATAAAGAATCTCTAAATATTTTGCTCATTATCATCATATCCTAATATTGAAATGAATATCCTATTTCCCTTAAGTTTTCACATAATTTTATTCAATAAAATCAAAAAATAAAGAAACTTCCAAAACTGCTTCATAGTTCATTCTTTAAATACTGTCTTTCAGTTTTTGAAATCAGATTATACATATACTTTTATTATGCAACAAACAAAATAATAGAGCTTGTCCTAGGACACCTCGCAGTCTCCAGGCACCTCTAACTAAGTTATTTAAAAAATAATATTCATTCAAGTCACATCCACAAAACTATGAAAGTCATCTTTACTTTTAAAAAGCAAAGAATAAATATTTCCAGTGTGATGATTCTTTTATGTGGAAAAATATCACTATGCTTTATTTTCTCTGCCTAAAGATAAATCTTGTGCGGATAAATTGTGGATCACATCCATTTTTTGAAACTTACTGCTTAAGAATGTAAGAAAAATCAATGTGACATTTTAATACACTTTGAAGTTCTTTCACACTCCAGCATTTCCCAACTTCTATCTTTCTTTCGCATCAATTGCTTTTTAAATTTTCTCTGTAAATAGCAGTTTGGATTCAAACCATTTTCCTTTCTTCTTGCTTTATCTCTTCTCCTATTGTGCTTTTCTGTCACTTGTGCTCTCTAAGAGAATCAAATATTTTCTGACAGAAGTAACAAAACACCATTGTATAAAATCCCTGGCCTTTGAAAATAGTGCTAATAACTTTGATCACTGTATTTGTATAATTAAGGTGCAGGGCTGTATTCTAAAGGAGTTCATCTCCTGCTTTGAGTCTGGGAGGATGATGCATTTACGGAGAGGAGTGCTCTGTAGGAAAGTCGCTGTTCTCCTTTGGTGCCGCATCTATCTGTGTCCCCAGACTGCTCATCCAGTGTTCCAATGACAATGATTAGCGGGACCCCCTACGAGCCGCAGATGGAATGAGGCAGAGCGATAAGGCACGCTGCCTTTCACATCAGCGGAGAGACCCTTCTTCACAGGAAGCCCGAGAGGAAGCCATTTAAACAAGCGTGCAGAAAATATTGGGGTAATTACCAAGCACCGGGAGGGGGTCTCAGCATTGCGAATAGATTCAAAAAAAAAATCATTCAGCAGATTAATTGATGCTTTCCCTGCAGCCTGTCTTTGGAAATAATTCCCATGGAAATTCACAGCTGAGAGTGGAGAAGTGTATTGTGAAAAGGTATTTTTATTACAGCATACATGTTTACTAATGTTTGAGCCACATTTGTACCTGCCAAAGAAACACTGATTCACTTGATGGCTTGACTCTGTGTGTGTGTGTGTGTGTGTGTGTGTGTTTTCTCAAATTAGACTGTAGCAATGATAGAGGCTACAAAAACTTGACTCAGGCAGATACTTTATAAGAAGCTTTTTAAAGTACACTGATTGTTGGAAATATCTGGGTAAGCTTTGTGTGACTTCAATTATTCCCTGACATAACGGTCTTGGGTGCCATGCTGATGCAGGATTTGAGTCGTCTGGAATAAATGCTGCTTGTTTGTGCTGGAGGTGCCCTGAAGGAGGAAAACCCGCTGTCCCTCAGTCCCACAAGGCTACTGGAGTGGAACATCAGTGATATGACAGATTTGTTTCTGGGGAAAAACAGATCAACCTTTGCCTCCTTCTTTTCTAACCAGCTGGCAATAAAGGACCTTGACAGCAGAGATATAAAGATAGCCACTTATCAAATATACCAGTTTGGAGTAGGTGTCAAAAAGCAAAAATGTATGTGTGTTTCTTGTGGGTACATATATAAGGCACAGTATTTATGGAACACAGAGTTAGCCTTCAAAAGGATGCATTTATCTTTTGGAACTATCGATCTATCATTTTGAAAAAAATAAGGAAAGCAAACAGCGTGGCTGAATTATTTTCATTAATACTCCTGGGAATATCTAATTATTGTATTCCGTTTAATTAGAAATTTATTTAGAATAAATTAATTTAAGTACCTTCACTGCAGATGTCTCCTCATGCAAATAATGACTATGGGACTGCTTGTGATTTTGAGTGTGGCTATTCATTCCTCTGAAACAGGGTGAGCAGGATACACGGTGCGTTTCTCCCTGAGAGGTGCTCTGCTCCCCCTTTACCGTGAACTTGCCTCCCCTCCTGGGCATCCGCCATGCTACCCTTCTGCCACTAAGGTTGCATGATGAACCCTGTCTAAGTTTCATGTGGCATATTCCACTGTAGCCTCACAGTCATATCTTTTTTGCTTTTTCCTGACTAATATAGCCTATATTTTGTTCACATTCAGGGAGCAAAAAATCCAGGGAGTAGATACCTCTTTAATCTTAAGAAATAGACTGACTGGTCCCTCTCATCATGCATGTTTAGTGCCTAATTTTAATAGATTTTGCTCTGGAAATTTTTCCAACCCTGGCTTGTCTCCTTAGAAATATTGATTGACATGGGAAAAAGAAAGCTTTATTTCTTAACCATTCCAGAAAGGGCTAACACTAGGAGAGTGATAGATGCTGGCCTACGAGGACTAAGGGAAGGACCTCACACTGCTCTTGCTCCATTTTATTCATCTTAAGGCCCCCAACCACAGGACACAGAAGGCTGAAGTTATACTGTGCTACACCAATCTGCAGGGCACAGACCTGTATTTCCTCAGTCCTACTGGACTGCAGCTGAGCCTGGATCAACTACACGTGTTCTCCAGAGAAGTTTCCTACTATTGCTGTTTGTACATCCTAGACAACCTCCAGAATTGCCATGCTCCAGCTATTCCTGGAGGAAAACTCACAAATAGATGGGCTCACCAATGAATATTATTTTATCTCATTTATTTCTGATATGACTCAGTACCAAATAGAATACGCTTGTCTATCGACATTAGGAAGGTTGGCTGCACTAAAGGCTATGGCTTCTATTAGAGCAAGTCTGCTTGCAGAGTTACTAGCTGGTGAAATCTCTGCATTGTAGTCAATAATCACATGATTTACATTGGACAGATACCTTAGAAAGCCTAACGAGAGGTAGAGGTTGAGATGATTATAGATGTAGTTTTGGACTGTGGGTGAGTTGAGATTTTAATATAAATCTCTAGTTAAAATCTATTTTCCTAAACAGTGACTGAAAACAATTAATTACAACCACCATTTGTGCTTTACCAAGTAAGAAATGCCTGCTAACTTACAGTTTTTCAAAAAATATGGTCAAAGAACTGTTGGTAGTCTCAAGAGAACAACGGGGACTTGCTTTGAAACAACAATGAAAATTTTCATGTTAGTAGTGTTACAAATGTTTGATGCATCCTTTTATTTTGCATTTTCAAAATCATATTAAAATAAAATGTGAGTTAAATAACATTCTGAGTCACCAAATTCCCTTTATTTATTTTATTTTCCAGTCAGGATATCAATACCTAATAAAATATGGACAGGAAGGAATATTGATAAGTTCAATTTGATTAATGATTAAAATGAACTTAGGCAGAAACAATAGAATAAAATAGCAAAAACAGGTTAATTACAGTTCAGGGGAGAAAATTTCTAAAATTCTCTATAAATATTCCTAAAGTATTTGTTACAGGGATAAAGTAATTTTAAGGGCTGAGTCTTTAAAGAAATTAAAATATCTCAAAATAATAAAAATATATTGAAGAATTGAAAAAAAAATAATGCACGTACAAATTTAAAATACTGTGAATTAGAAATGCAGAAAAAATGTGAAATGCCTTTATGCAATCATTAATCTTTAAAATGGTATAAACATCACTGATTCAAAGTGAACAATATCATCAAAGCATAGAGTCACAAAACTGCTCTCACAGTGTCTAACTAGAAGCTGAATTTAAACTAACTGTCCATGGGACTAATCAATCTTTAAGAAAACTGCTTTTAAGAGATGTAAGTTTGGGTTAATGGTTTTTGAAAAGTGGTTGGTTGCTATTATGATTTTGATGTAAAATGCCCCCACCCCCAAGTGTCATATGTTCCTAGACAGGTCTTTTGGAAGGAGATTGCATCATGATTCCCTGCATCACCAGTGGATTCATCCACTGATGAGTTTGTCACTGACCATGCTGCTAGCCTGAGGGGTTGCAGAAGGTGGGTCTCTAGGGAGGGGATCTGGAAAGCCATCTTCTGGCCATCAGCTCTTTTCCTGCTCTGCCTCCTGGCTGCCACGGACAAACCATCTTTGTCCCACCACACCCTTTCAGTGTGCTGTTTTTTTGCCTTGGAGCCTGTTGACGGGGGACTGAATATCCAGATGGAGCTGTCAGCCAAAGTTAGCTCTCCTTCTTTAAATTACAGGTGTTGAGTGTTTTGTTACAGTGATAGGAGTGTGACAAATGCAGTTTCTCCAGGCAAAAGCAGATCAGAATTTCTGAAGATAATAAGTGAATAGTAAATTCTTCTAAAATGATTGGGTTTCATGACTTACGCCTCCTCACACATATGCATTTAAAGCATCTGAGCAATAGGGAAAGCTGCCAGGAAAGAGGACATGCTTCCCATGATTCAATTTAAGTTTGACTTAAATCTTAAATTTCCCCAGTTGACACATGCATAATCTTTCCTTTCCTTGTATTTGTTTTAAATATCTCAAAGACATGAGTTCATAAAGTTGCTTGGCTTTCAAATACTTCACTCATTTTATTTTTGAAGCATTTCAAATTATGAGAATTTAACGATTTATTGCTTTAATTGTAAGTGTCTATTCATTTTCTTTTTAAAAACTAAGGAGCTAAGGCTACTTCTCTGACACATTCCATATGATTTCATATCACAATTTGACAAAAACATATGTTAAAATTTGTTCCCCACTGTGTGTTACTGGGGAGGGAAAACCGAATCCAATATTTAAAGGTGAAACTTTTGGGACATGAATAGGATTGGATAAGGTCACCAGAGTCATCAAAGTAGGACATCTAGGATTTGAATGCTAATGTTTAAACATGTGTGTATTAAGAGCAACATTATGGTACACACACACACACACACACACACACACACACACACACACCTGGGTTTGCTCTCTCCACAAGGTGGGTTGCTTGGGTGGTGCTGCTCATGCTGAGGGTAGGGCTCCTTTCTTCATCCCCCTCAGACTCATGTACCATGCTCCTTGAGCAACACCTTCATAATCACATGCAAATGAAAGGGTTACCAGTGTTGCAGGTATCTTTTGGTGCCTTTCAATGTCTAAAATCACCTTCAGCAGATAACAGTTATTTTACTAGAAGATAAACTTTATTGTTTTGTATTTTTCTTTCTTTGTTTTGTATTTGATACAAGGTCTCACTATGCAGCTCAGACTCATAGTGATCCTCCTGTTTTTAGCCTCCCCAGCTCTGGGATTACAGATGTATGCCATATCACCCAGACTCAGTCACCAGATCAGCATGATCCAGAGCACAAGAACCTAGGCTGGCGCAGCATGCAGGACCTAGGATTGAACCCTGTTCCCCATGCCGGCCAAAACAGGTGGTTAGTGAGCTATCTCACCAGCCCTTTAGGAGAGGATTTTAACACTCCTTTTCATGCTTCAGGATATGTTATATTTGAATTTTATAGTAGAGAAAAAAAGTTATGATTTTCTAAACTTAGAGCATCTGCTAGTAAATATAGTTAAGACATTGCTAGTGTTCTTTACAGCCTGTATCAGTGAGATTTCCCATTTTTGGACACAAGGCCTAGCCTCAAAAGGAAAGGCTGAATCTGGTCCATGGTTTCAAGGAATTCATTTCAGGGCAAGCTATCTCCAAGAAAGAAATATCATGGCCGAAGGGTAAAGGTGGGGAGAGCAGTTTAGTTCATGACGGCCAGGCTGCAGGATAGTTCTGGAAAGGGGTAAGGGACAAGATCCAGATCTCAAGACCACACATTTGTGGTCCACCTACATACACTTAGAAATAAGCTTCACCACCCCCAGGTGTGTTCCCTGCCACCCAAGTTGCCACCAAATTTATATTAACAGTCGAGAAAATAAAGTGAACATTGTTGTTAAATTTTAGCAGCAGCATGTGATACATGACAATATACATTTTTAAAACTTAGAAAACTCCTACAAGAGAAAAATCTAAATGCTAGAATCCCATTGTACAATTTATTTCCATTCTAAGAAGCAAAATGTGTTAGGTAGTCTCAGACTGATATTATTTGCTTTTAGGTTCTTTAATTTTCCTTTTATCACAAACCAACAAGCCCATTGTTTTAAAGTGAGCTTCCCCATTTTGAAAATATATTGACTGAAAAACATAGTTGCCTGGTTATACTCCCATAGTCCTCACGTAAGTTAATCAGTTGAATTTTTATCTTTGGAAGTTTCTGGTTTTCTTTCTTTTTATCCTGGAAGGAATCTCTTCCAGGACAAAGCAGTTCTTATGGACATGGATTCTCTTGGCATTTGTGGCTTTTAGTGTATTTACTTGTAGCCTCAGGTTGAGTGTAGTTTGGGGGAGTGCTACAGGAGTTACCTCCAAACAGGAATAAGTCTCTGAGATTTAATTTGAAACATTGGGGGCAGCAGCAGAGAGCTAAATTTTGAAGTGATGTGGATTTGAAATCCAGTGGTCTTTGTAATTTATATTACATTAAATGTACATGACGCTTTATCATTTGGAAAGTAAAGCTAATATAATAATAAATGCAATAAGATATTTTGAGAATTATTTGAGTCTATTGAGTGATTTATTTTGCCTAACAAAATAAACACGACAGAGAGGAGACAATGAATGGTTGACTTTAAAGTTTTTTTGTTTTTTCTACGATTCTGATATAACGGCTTGCATAACAAATAAGTGAGAATCCGTGCTACAATCCAGAAATAGACAAGTCAACAAACAATTAATTCAGATTGAAATAATCTAGTTGATATATTACATGATAAATTTATGATACAGAGTTCTTTTATAAATAGACCAGAATCTCCTGTTCACCTTACAGAACATTGGATGGTTTATTATTCATTATGCAGAAATTCCCTCAAAAGTTTTTTTGACAGGTAAAATGAGCTCACCCTTTAAACATCTATAAGAGAAATACTTAACACTATTGATTGCCAAGGACCTGTGATTTTAAATACTTAATTCTTCAGTTTGAACATCCTTGTCAAGCTGTACATAGTATAGATCATGTTGTCTAATACGGGTAACAATAGAATAAAAACCCAAACAATGCAAAAAATATAATCATGTAAAAGAGGTTTCTCTGATATGAAAAATCCAAATACATAAAGTAAAAAGTAAAATACAGGTGACGAAAGAAGAAAAAAGAAAAGAAAATTTTAGTAGTATGTGGGCAGTATATCTAAAAGTGAGCATTAGTACAATCGTCTTACATATTTTATGTGTTCTTTGCCCTACTAGCCTGGTTTTCAATCTGTGTATAGGATAATTAACTTCATAAAGTCGTATAAGACAAGTAAATAAACCTGGTGCTGGAAAAATAAAGTGGGTAGAGGACAGAGGGGAAAAGAAGAGAACTGAAATGTTTTCTGTACATGAACCAATCTTCTACAGTGAATGTAATCATTACGTACTAAAAACATTGACTAATAAATGTAGAAGAAAAAGGCAAAAGAGATATCTATACCAGTTCTTTCTGTGAAAAGAGTAGCAATATGAGACAGAAACATGATGTCCCCAGAGAGTAAAGAACAAGAAACAGAGCCCAAGGAGACCTGTTGTCTCTCTAAATCCCGGCAAGCTGGGATGCAAGATCACAGATAACAGGATCTCCTAGAGGCACCCTATCTGTTCTATACTCCATTACCTGGAACCAGTGTTGTGTGATTTAGAGTTTGGTGAGTACTGGAAAGCTACATAAATGGCAGTTTTTTTGTTTATGCCAAATTAGTTATGCATATTCGTCAGCCTGCTTTTAGCCCTCAATAAATGTGAGAAGTTTCAGTGGCTGGAGACTCATTGAGAGGGAAATTAAGCTCTGTAGCTGTATTAATCCAATCTTCCTGTCTTTTCTTTCATCTCTGACTGATTTCATACAACAAAAAGCTTGCATGGATGAAATTTATATGGTAAATTCAATGTATAAATCATTCCAAAGTTAATAAATATAGCTTTATTTAAGCATAATATTTAATCTTACATAACACATTGTATTTTATTTTCTTCGAATAGTACCATTGTCCTGACATCCGTCAGAACCTTAAGGCCATAATCTAGGCCTTTCATATCTTAAGGCCATAATCTACATGTCTATAAATGCAGAAATTTTGCTGAATTTCAAGAAGGTATGTAGCAGAAAGAGGAGAAACCAATAACAGCAGAGTAGACATTCAGAAAATAAGAAACACGAAGAAAAGAAATTGAATTCATAGGAAGTTGATATCAATAGCACTGAGAATGCCTGAGAACTATATATTGGCTGCTTATATTAGAACCTATACTTTTCTCTCATGGTGGGCTTGAGTCTTTTTCAGTCAGTGTTTAATAGTTGTGTTAGAGAATTGTAGAGGGAAATGGTACAAAGTGCCATTAGACAATATTAGACAAAATATTGTTGGAATTGCCCTGCCTTGGTATTGCGAGTGCTCTTCCAGGTCCTTGTTTAACATTTGAGAGACCATATTTGCCCTTAGAATCTGTTCCCAAGACCTGCAGACACTGGAGACATTAATTCAGTATGTGAATTGCCACAGTGATTGCCTCTATTTGCCTCCCAGTCATAGGCAGATGTACTTGCTGTTTCTAACCCACAGCACCCTTTTCTATGCAGCACTCCCTCCAGTCTTCCTCTAGTTCAGTGGAAGAAGGGTATACTAGCCATTGTCCCATAGGAGGGATACACATCCAGGACTTGTCAACAGATTTATATGTCTCACAATTTCCAGAGTTTAGTCTATGGTGGGCTGAGTCCAAGGCAATAATATATGGCAGAAGATCTTAGCAGAGAATAGCTGCTTGACCCATGGCAGCCAGGAAACAAAGAGAGGAAGGGATTATATATATATATATATATATATATATATATATATATATATAGAGAGAGAGAGAGAGA
>NDGM010173349.1:0-10630 GCA_002564305.1 Octomys mimax | reverse complement strand
ATAGGCTAGCAGAAGATGGAACAAAGAAGCTTGCCAGGGAGCTTGTGTGTGCTAATGTGCCCCTGTTCAACTTTATCTAGTAGTACACTATTCTCTATGGGCCTCAGGCTCCAGACTCCTCATCCTCTGAATGCAGACATGCACCAGCAACTCTCCAAGGGGGCTTTGAGGCCTTCTGTCTCCAATGAAGTTGTGTTATTGCTCCTTCTTGTTCTGAGACTTCAGCTTCTTGGATTGAGCAGCTCCATTCCCCGCCCCCAGCTCTGCAGCCTATAAATGACATCATGAGGTTATTCAGCCTGTGGTTGTGTATAAGGGGTGATCAAAATATACTGTGACTATTACAACTAAAATTTTTCCTTAGAGTAAATGTCACATTGCTAGTAATCCCTCTCAAAATGCTATCTGTAAGTTCAAACACACTTATTCCATCATTCCTTCTATTTTCCGAAGCTGTCTGGAAGTCCTCTTGTTTTTATGAGATATCACCAAAAATACAATGAACGGTGCTGCTGAACACCATCTAACAGGAAGGTAGTTGTGTAAAAGTGTGAAGGTGTATCCTCATGCCCCGTATTCACCATACTGACACTGTGAAACTTCTAGCTCTTCTTCAAAGTCAAATCAGGACATTGATTCAGGACACTGAAGCATCTATGACAGATTTACAGAAGAAGACCTCCAGAGTTGCTTTAGATAGCGGCAGCAAAAATGGAATAAGTGTGTTTAAAGCAAGGGAATATTTTAAGGGGAAATAGTGGCAATGTGCCTTTTACTATAACAGTTTTTAAAATTTAAATGCCCAGCATGTTTATATTTTGATTTACTTGCATGTCAATCTAATAATATATATATATATATATATATATATATATATATATATATATATCTCCTTATTTTCCTCTCAAGAACCTTAATATATCAATCTTAATTTTTATACTAAATATTTATTGGTTCCTCTAACTACGTAAATTATTTCAGGTCCATCTCTTTTAAATAGTGGTACCTGTTAGAATCACCAGAACCCCTATATGTCATTATTCCATACTGATCATTCCAGAAAAAATGTAAATAAATGATTTCTCAGATTAGATTCAGTATCTCTTTAATTTTTTTAAATTGGTAATTTTCAAATTTATGCCTGACTAGAAAAATCATACAGAGGTCTTTAAAAATTCAGATGCCTTAGTACTATCTTTCAGATAATCTGACTCAGAGTCCTAGAGCAGCCCAAGAGCACAGACTAGGAGCCTACATTTTTGCAATGCATTTTAGGCAATCATGAAATAATTAGTCCTTGGACTTTACTGAAAAATTTTGTACCATGTCATGTCTTTCAAGTAACTTATTGAACTACTTTTTGGTGGGTGCTAAGCAATGGACTCTAGTGAGATAGTTGTGGCAAGAGAAAGAAATCCAATTAAGAAATGTAAATTCTTCTTCATGCTGAGACAATATAAGGCAATAAAAATATGAATTTCTTTATGTTGCATGGAAGCTTCTGGGGCTCACAAAGAGTGAGCAATTCTTACTAAGCAGCTGGACTATCATCATCTTCTCTGGTTTTATGGGAGAAGATGAGGCACTTCTGGCAATTTTCTGAAAATAATCTCTTCAATAGTTTCTGTACAAGCTGTGAGGGCTTTTAATGATTTAAATTCATAATTAACTATTTAGAATAAGGAGAATGTTGAGTTATGTAATGAACACAATCATTTCTTAGGATAATTATTTGAATTCTAATTGCACCTTTTAACTCAGTTCTGCAGGAAGATTGGTAGTTGAGGAGGAAGAAAGAGTTGTTCAGTAACTTTGGAGGAATCAAGTTGGTCCTTTAAAACTGGAATCAATCTTAGTTACTTTTATGTCCCTGTATGCTTGTGTGGCCTGAAACATGACCATAGTAAAAAACAAACAAACAAACAAACAAACAAACAAAAAACTTGTGGCTAAAAGCTACCACTAAAAGAAGAAAAAGGGAAAAGAAATATGCCAAAATAAGAGAGAATTTGATGTGAGAGATTCCAAGGCCTGGATATGCCCAGAGCAGTACAGTTGAACTGGATTTCTTCCCACTTTTCTGTTACATGTTCACTTCACCTTTCTAGGTCAATGCCTGATTACATTTTCTTCCTTGGTCCCCAGATTTTGTGAATTCTGTCTCTGTCTCAATGATTCTAAATGTAAATGTGGCAAACTTTATGTAAGCAACAATATGCTTTACAAGGAGACCCTGAAGCAGTATTCTCAACCCCTTTTCTCTTTGCTTTTTATTATATTCCTGCTTCTTCATTTAAAAGACACTATTTATACAAACTAATGTGCTCTAGGATTAATGACAATTCACACTGTAAACCATGCCTGTTTCAAAATGCATTTCCAGGAGCCCAGCATAACCTGGACAGACAAATTTGAGGCTTTCCTCCCTAATGCAAGAATTCCACTTTCCTATGTTCAAGGATTGTTTTATTAGCCAAAATTGAAACAGCCAAAAGTAGATTTTCCCAGAACAATTGTAAATGAATCACTAGATTTAGAATAGCATTTTTTCCAATGACTTTCAATCATTGTACATACTTAGTAAATACAAATATAGCTCAATTCTAGTGTATATTTTAGCCATTTAGAGGTATTCATAGGTTTAAATTTTAATGTTTTGTTTTCATTTGGAGTGAATTTATTGTTGGCAGAGATGCATGAGAGTCCAGCCTTGGAGAATTAAGTGTTCTGCTCCTTATATAATGGATCTAGCAGAAGTGGTTAGCTTTGTAGGGTTCACTAGTGCTGTTCTGCCAGTCTGCATTAGACATGATTTCAGAGGGCCAAGGGAAGCCAGACTTCTTTGAACTTTGCAAAGCATATGAAACTGTGTGTCAGGCCCTTGCTTAAGGAGGGAAAACTAAGATATTGCTAAAGGAACAACTTAAGGATTAAATATCTCAGCATTTTAAGCCCAAGCATAATATTCCACTTCTGTCCCTTAGGTTAGGGCAGACTTTGTATTTTAATAACTCCAAATACCTCTTCTAATTGCTTTTTTGTTGTTAATTCCTATAAACAATCTCAGTCACATTCTGGTTCCTGTATTCTTTTCTTGAGGAAGCATCCTGTAATGAAAAACTAAGAATGTCCATTGGTACTTCTGTTCCTGGTCCAAGTGCCACACTACTGATATTGAAAAAAAAAATATATATATACTATGTATACATATATTATTTCATCTATTTATTTATTTATTTATTTATGGTAGATCTGGGGAATGAACTCAGGCTCTTGCACTTGCCAGGGAAGTGCTTATTGTACTGAGCCATCTCCTTGGCCCCTATATTCAAATTTTGAGAGAAAAAAGAGGAAAGGCAAAATTTTGGAAAAGGATGTAATATATGGCATAGGGTATGTAACAGAATATGATTCAAACAAGTTTAGGCTCCAATTCCTTTAATATTACTCCCATAAATGGGAATAATAATGCTAAACTTCAGAAGGGTTTGTGATGCTATATATAAGCATATTATTAAACAGCCTGTTCTATTAGGACTAATTTGTAAAGTCTACACTCTCTCCATCATACCAGTGACCTTTATTATTGACAATAATATTGCATTTTCCATTATATATTTCTCCTTCTACTCTAATATTAGTCACCAGACAATTTTACAATAAAACAAAAAATTTTCAGGCTGAGTGATTATTTTGTCTGATATGGTTATAAAAGAAGAAAAATGTCATTGTATTTTGTAAAATAAAATTTTAAATGAGATCATTGAAAGTCTACTTGTTTATCTTTGGGGGATAATTGGTTATTCTTTCCTTCCCAAGTAATGAATTTATATATATATATATATATATATATATATATATATATATATATTTAATTACTATTTTAAGAAAGGCATTTCTCCAAATGGGCATTAGGGAAAGAGGACAGATTTTAATTAAACTATTAAGCACATCATGAATAACCCCACCAGGAGGCATGACAAAGTTATGGTTAATTGGTTCAGAAAGGTGGTAGTAATATGAAAACTTCAAACACAAACTTAACTACAGAGATCATTCTACATCTCCTAACCAACAATGGAGAAAATTACTGAAATTTTAAAAGGAAAGGTAAAACAAAAAATCAGATAATAATACGTTAGACGCTCATTTAATTTGTCTTCCAGAAAAGTTTGTCTGAGATATTCATGTATAATCTATGTTGTGTCTCAGTCTACATAAAGTAGGAGCTACTTTATTTCTAAGGCTGCCTGACAGCAGGTTTCCACCAACACTTTATTCTAGTGTGACTGGTTGTGTTTCTCTGAATCCTCTCTTTCCTATATGCAACCTAAAAATAAAGACTTTTTAAAGATCAGTCTCGGCATATGGGCACATAAAAACAGGATATGGAGCTAGTGTTGAATGTCTCCCATGTTCCTATTTGTCACCATCTGACCTAAAAGACAGATCTAGTTGACCAATCAGAATAATGCTATGATAGGACAAATGGCAGGGCAGTTGAGCAGCTAGACAGACAAAAAACAAAACAGTTATTTGAAATCAGTTAATTGCTGAGGTCTAAAAATCAGAGAACCAGAAGAGACCAAGCAAAAACACCACTGAGAGTGGTGGGCAACAATGTAATTCCATGCCATTTAATATAGAAAATAGAGAGTAGCAGTTACATGCCAGGATTTGTGATAAATTGTAATACTTTTAAGTAAACTTTGGAACACAAAAGTAAAATAAGTTTACAGTATTTCTTTCAAAAATATTTTTGCTGGGTGTGGTGGTACACACCTGTCATCCCGGTATTGGGGATGCTGAGACAGGAGGATTGTTACAAGTTTGAGATTAGTTTGGATAACAAAGTGAACTCAAGGCCAGCCTGAATGGCATAGTGAAATGATGTCTCAAAAAGACAAAAAACAAAAACAAAAAAACTGACCAGTACTGGAGACATTTCCAGGAGCATATTTTATCAAAACAGACATTAGGAAAAGAAATAAACCAGGCACAACTATGCCTCTGGGTAAGGGCCCTACTGGATAGTAAACCCTGAGCCTTCACACTGAACTATATCCATCAATTTATTTTCTCTCTCCTTCTTCTCCTTCTCCTTCTTCTTTCATTTATGTATTTGGTACAGGGTCTCATTACCACCCTTCCCAGACTCCTTGGTTCAGTGCATCCCTGGTTGGGACTGGCACAGCATGCAAGGCCGGGTTCGAACCCTGATCCCTGCACTTGCCAAAGCGGGTATTTAGCCTGCTGAGCTATCTCACTGACCCTCTCCTTTTTTTGACAGAGTATTGCTAAATCTCTGAATTCCCCAGGCTGGACTTAACCTTGAGATATTCCTATCTTAGTTTCCTAGAGTATTGGGACTACAAGTTTGAGTCAACATGCCAGTTCCTTGATCTTTTATTTTACTGATAATTATTATTCTTTGGAGATAAGAAAAAAACTTTATGAGAATCTTAAGCCTACATGAGCTTTTGTCTCAAGTGTTTTCAAAGTAAATTTCTATGGCAAAACTTCTGTCATTTGAGTATTGCATCTGGCATCTGACTATTTTTACTTGAATTTCCCATATGTGTTAGTTTTAATTTTATAAGTTCTTTCTATTTTTTTTTTAAATTCAACCTTCTTGGAGTTTTCAATCTAACTTTTCAACTGATAAATTTATTCTTCAATTGCACTATCTTCTTTATTATCAGCTCTTATATTAATCATTTTCCATTTATTTTATAAAATTACTTGTTTTATCCATATTGTTAATATAATCTCTTAACTCCTAAAGCATTATATTTATTTTAAACTACCTATAGAGGGGCCAGGGAGATGGCTCAGTGGAATAAATGCTTACCTGGCAAGTGCAGGAGCCTGAGTTCAATCCCAGGTTCTACCAAAATAAGCAAATAAAAATAAAAACTAATAAATAAATAAACTACCTATCCATCCATTCTAATATCCAGGAAGTTTCTTGAGATTTTCTTTCATTGTTCCTGAACATCTTTATATGTATAGTTATCTTCCCCTGGCGCACATATTATGTGAGAAGGCATAGTAAATTCTGCTTGGCAAGTATACTGTGAAAGCCCTAAGAATAATCTGTGTCCAAGTGGATTTGGGATAAGAGGGCCTAAGACCCAGAGGAAGAAAGCCCCAGGTTGCTTCTCTTCATTGGTTCTTCACAATGCAAGTCTTGTGATTTGGAGGTTCTTTTTATCACTAAGGCAAAAACAGCATTAAGAAAAGGCCATGCTACTATTATGGACAATTGGACTATATTGGATTATTTTGCTGAACTCAAACACCTATAATATTTAAATGGCAATGGAACACCCTTCTCTGACAAAACTAAACAAAAAAGGGGGATGTAAATGAAGGACCATTTTGTAGTGAAAAAGTATATATATACATATGTATATATATGTATGTATATATAAAATAGGATATATATACAGCTACTTTCTCTTAGTTCAATGAGAAGAAAGATTTGTACTGGTAGTGTTTAGACAAGACATCATGTCTGCATCTTGTACTGTGAATAACTACTATGAAGACAACAGTATGCAATGTATTAATCATCGAAACTGTCGTACTAATCTGTTTTGAAACTGTCTCATTGCTATTTCTTTACCAATAAATTTTTTTAAAAGGCCATGCATCAAGTTTGCCATTCTCCTGTCTTGATGTTAACGAGATGAGTAGAGAAAGCAGGGAACAAGTGTAGCTAGTTTCATAATAAGTGGGACTTTTAAACTGCATTTGAATATTCTAGATAATTTTTTTGACCAATGATATGAGTGAACTTGGAAGAAAATTATTATCTAGTCACACACATGTGTAGATAAGTACTTTTGCAGTCTGACACCCTGATTACAGCCCTGTGGGACACAGGTTATATGAAGCACTCCCTAAAATTGTGCCAAGACTCCTTACCTACAGACACTATAAGATAATAAATGTATATATCTTTTAGGCCTCTGAGTTTGTAATAATTTCTCATACAGACATTATTGTTTTGATCAAAAGTGTCCTTCTGGAGTGTCCAGAGGTGGAAAATTTGGATTATATCACTTTGCTCATGATAGAAATACTCATTGAGAAGTTCATATTTGAATGTGCTTTTAGGAGCTCCAGCTTTGTCGCAATACGTGGATAGTTAGGCCATCACTTGAACATATGAATTAATGTTCTTGGCTCTTGCATTCTCTTTCTGATTTTTGGTCACCCAGGAGATAGCTAAGCATAGATTTAAGCCACTGAAACTCTATGCCAAAAGAAATCATTACTTCTTTCATTTGTGGGTGTCAGGTATTTTATCCTAGTGATAGAAAATTGACTAATGCAGAAAAATGATACTGAATGTGGGTAGTGCTGTCTCTACAACTGACCACATGGTTCAGAAGTCTGTGTATTTATTTTGTGAGAGGAGCTTGGAAATATTTGGAGAAGTGTCATGATTTTTGTCTGGATGTCCTACCAAAGCCTCATATGGTCATTGCCAGTGAGCTTCTCAGATGTAGCTGAATCTAAAGTTTGTGATTTGCTCATTGTCTAGTGCTAGGTTTGGAGGTGTGAGTGCTACACATGCCCTAGGGCAAGAAACTAATATCCCATGTAAGGGAGGAAAGGAGGCTTACTTTGTTTTCTCCTCTTGCTGCTTTTGCTATCTTCTGTCACCATAAATGGTCGCCCCTGGGCCATTCCACTCTGGCTTACATCTTGCTTATTTTGGACTGAAAGATACACCAACTATGAGCTAAATAAGCCTATCTTTACTTAATTTTGGGCATCAGGTAGTTCATCTTAGCAAAGACAGAGGAGTAACTAAGACAAGAAGGTTAAAGGAGCCATACAACTTTGTCGGAAGTATTTGGTGGGCAATATTGATTGGGCTTCATAAAACTAGAATGCTATTTGGAATGTATATAGTAAAGGCAGACTCCTTAGATTTTAGTTATAATGAGGAATTTATTGAAAATTGAATTAAGACCATACATAGTTCACTCAGACAAATAGTTTGTCTGCATTTTATACATGTCCTAAATCTTTATGTGAGACTGAATTTAAAGGTCACCAAATAATCTGAAGGAGAAAATTAAAGCAGCCTAATGTTCAGGCTTAGGCAAGGCTACTTCAGGTTCATTTTAACTAGATCTAAAGTGGAAATCATCAGCAAAAATCAAGTTAAAAGATTTAAAGTAAATTGCATTTTGGACAAAAAGAAAACTCACATAAAGTTGGGGCCAACATGAGTGTTGTTATTGAAAAGATCAGTGACATTAAAATGAAGTCAATAGTTTATACCAGGACAACAGGAAAGAGACATGAGTGCATCTTAACAATTGCACATGACCCACCCCTTACAGTCTCAAGTATGCAAAAATGTAAACTTCGTTGGAAGACTTTCCTTGGAGAGTACAGTTCCAGTGTTCCCTGCTCACTAAGGACAGTCTGGGAACACCTAGCCCCAAGTTCAGCCATATGGACCTTCAGAGACACTGCAGTCATGGTCTACAGAGATCCAGCTACTGAACAGCAGATGGAAAACTTTGGAGTTGTTCTTATAATGCTGTTTTGTTGGGTATGTGTGATGCAAGAATTGTGAGGTCTTGGAGGCTTCCACTCAGATTGCAAAGGAAGGGCTGAGAGAAGGCAGTGTTCACTTGAGCATGCATCACATAAAGCTCTAAAAATAAAGCTGAAGGTACAGTGAAGATTTAGGAAGTTGAAGATACTAGAAAGAGAATTTGTGCTCAATTGAACTGCAGGCAATTAACAGATCCACCCCTAGAGAGAGCATATGCGGGTTGTGACTGATAAGACCACAAGGAACAGGGAGCTGTCCTAACCCTTTGAAACTCAGAACTTGACCTAGGCACAGGCTATGTTCTAAAAGATGTAACCATGTTGTTTTTCAATCTTGCTTTAGAGTTTTCTATCCACTTCCTCATATATTTTATAATAGGAATATTTACCCTGATGAAACGTATATTAGAGTCACTTAACTTTCCTTTATTTTTTTATAGGGGCTTAAGAGCTAAAATTTGTCTTGAGTCTTAGAAGAGACTTTGGAATTGGAATTTTCAGCAGTAATAGCATTGTTGATTTTGGTGATTATTTTTTATGTATTTAGTTAGTAAAGGGTCTATAGGGTCTCACTACACAGATCAGACTTGTAGTGATCCTCCTGTTTTAGCTTCCCAAATTCTGGGATTACAAGTGTGCTCCATCACACCCAGCCTCAATTGCTGTCTCAGCACACCCCAGGGGCAGGGCTAGCATGGCACACTGGGTATCGAACTCCGGTCCCTTCATCTGGCGAAGCAGATGCTTTAATCTGCTGAGCTATCTGGCTGGCCCAAAAATCCAGATCTTTTTTTTTTTTTTTTTTTGTGGTACCATGGATTGAACTCAGGACCTTTCACTTGCCAGTCAAGCATTTATCCTACTGAGCTATCTCCCCAGCCCTGGTGATTCTTAGAGATTAAATACATTTTTGCATAATTAGATGGGTATGCAGGTGAAATGTTACTGTTTAGAGCTAAACTGTATCTTCCCTCAAAAGGCTCATGAGTTCAGAGATGGGGCTTTTGGAATGGAGCTGGATCATGGGGCACTATAATCCTCATAATTACATTAATGGGTGAGTATGTAGCTGAATTTGATAGTAGGTTCAAGAAATAGTCACTGAGGATGTGATCTGGAATGGTGTTTTGTGTTCTTGCTTTCTCTTTTCTGTCTTTGCTTCTTGAATTTCCAGAGTTGAGCAGAGTTCCTTCATCATCCCTTGCACCATGCTGATTGTCTTAGGGTCAACAAGCTATGAAATGAATTCACTGAAAAGAAGATCCAGAATGAACCTCATCTTTAATTTGTAGGTGTCAGGTATTCTATGACAGAAATAGAAAAGGGACTAATACAGTAGATATTGATGACTTATACAGCATTTTGTTATTGCACAAACAATATACAAGAAAAAGAAATATGAAAAACATGACTTTTAAAAGTTTCAGCAATTTTTACAGCAAAATCATTAAAAGGAAGATGAAGAATGAATTCTAAATACTGTGTCAAATGGGGTGAAACAATTCATTCTCAGTTACTCCATCAACTATGGCATTCTGGCTTTGAAACAATGGCTTCTCCCTTTGGACTTGTAATCACATGGGAATAATGATGGTACCTAATTCATAGGACTTTTGTGAGGCTTAAGTTATATATAATTATGTACAAATCTTAGGGTTTCTAAAAATAGGTATGTTTCACTATAGAAATCCCAAAGGTGATTTTATTTTATATAATTTTAAAAACACGTAGTTATTGCATAGGCATGCTAAGTGGTCTAGATATCTGTTTCTCCTGTGAGTTTATGAGATGGTGGATTTGGGACAAAATAATTTTGAAATATTATTTAGTTCTTTGTCTTTTTCTTCAGAATTTTATTGATAAACAAATAGCAATTAGACAGTTCCAAATCAAATCGTTAGTACAGATTCAATAATTAACACTCTACATACATTCTTCTTAGCGGTTAATTGCTGTACAAGATGCAGACTTGAGGTCCTATTCAAAAAACACCATTAGAACAAACCATTCCATTCATTAAGAGATTGTAACTATATATCTATCCTAA
>NDGM010173212.1:0-11062 GCA_002564305.1 Octomys mimax | reverse complement strand
AAAAAAAAAAAGCTGCAACTGTTTTGTTGATATTCTGAATGCTTCTAAGTAAATACAAATTTTTTGTTAAAAAAAAAGAAATATACTAACAAAAAGAGAAAAGTACCATTTAGTCATCACTGTTTTGTGTCTCAATGTTTTAAAAACTCTTGGAAATCCACAAGCAATAGGGACGCTGGAGCATCTTCTGCTTCACGGGGTCTTTCATCTGGTTCCTGACACAGAGATCCTGACTTACAGAATTCCAGTGTAACAGGAGAATCTCTTGTCCTAGTGAGGCAACTCTTGGCGGACTACCAGACAGGGGCTGGTCAGGAGGCAAAGCAATCCATGATTAGGACGTGGAATTTCCAGCCTGCCCTTTTCTTTGTAGAGAGGAGAGACTGGAGCTTGAATTCATACATGATTGTGTCTGTGTGGTGAAGTCACTACAGAAATCCTTAAACTCCAAGTGTTCACTCTGCTGCAGCAAACAAGAAACGAGGTCCTTCCTGGGTTCAGTGAGTCACTTAAGCAAATGATGGCACCCAGGAAAGAGGTCATGGGAACCTTAGATTTGTAACCAAGTAGAACATAATCATGGGTAACATGGGACCATTTAGTTGAAGATGTTGGTGTCTGAAGTACGGGTAGTATGGTGGGACTGAGCCCTTAACCTGTGGGGTATGACACAGGTTCCAGGTGAGTAGCACCAGAGTTGACTTAAACTGTAAGACACCTGGCTTGTGTCATAGAACTCATCGGTGTGAGAAACCTCCCACACAGCTAGTCTTGAAGCATTTCGTGTGGAGAGTACAGTGGGATGAAAACTGATTTTTTTCTTTAACCATACAGAAATAATTTGAGTACCCTCACTCTAATTGAACTTTACCATTTTCTACAACTAAAATGTAGGCAAATCACAGGAGTATTAATGGTGCCTGTGATTTTATCATTAATGGAAATCAAAGGTATTTTTAATATCACAGCATAATTGTGGAAGATATCTTGAAATAACATTTACACTCTTCACTGCTTCACAATTATGGTAGCTATTAGGCCTGTTGCTGGATCTTGTTATTTGATGTGTTAAAAGGATGCACATATATTACCATTACACAGTTTTAAAATTTTGTAACTGTATTTTAGTATAATTAGCTCCTTTGTAATCCTGTCAATTTAGCTTTATACATTTAAAAATATTTTTTTCCTGAGAATTCCATGAGCTGACTGCCAAAAGGGTCCATTGCACAGATAATAGAGGAAAATGCTGGGACTCGATTTCTAGGATTGCACCTAGACAGATGCTGACCTTGATGTTTCTCCACTTCCCAAAACCCTGGGTAAGAGATAAGAGAGGTGCAGAATCTGCACTAGAACTAACAACGGCTATTTGTATACAGATGGTAGAACAACTTCGTTCTCCTTAAAGCCAAGTCAAGGCCAGGGGCTCACCGCCCCATGCTGCATCCTAGGGACTCATCACGAATGGGATTTCCCAGGTGAGGAGAGAGTCCACCTCATCTCCTCTGGGCTGTCAGCCTCTTCTCGGCCCCCTGGGTTCTGGCCATAGCGGGCAAGAGACCAGTCTAGATATCTGCATTTTACTGTAAGAGGCAACTGGATCCTTTACTGATTTTTTCTGTACTTCTCCATAACACAGTAACAGAAAAGCTCACAGATGTGTGACTTTTATCTGAATCTGGTTACACAACTGAGAAGTGGAAAAGCTATTATCTGAACTGTTGAAATATACACAGAAGCATATCTGTATGCACAATACTTATGCACATACACAAAGCACAAACGCAAATGATTGTAAATGGACACACACATTTGTATGTAAAGCGTATAAATGTACATATATACATACAAGGTTTGCATGAACATACATATATCATTAATTTCATCAAATTTACAAACAGATCAATGCTGAGTAATTTGCTCTGTATGTCACTGATTGCACTGTATCATTATATTAGGAAGGCAATGTCCCATGAAGACCCCCTTAAGTGACACCTTACAATAAACCTCAGTCATGTACATCAATCTTCCAAATGTGTCAGCTCCAGGAGGTGCCAAAGAGCCCCAGGAGGCACCTGACCCCCTTCCTTTCACTCACTCCACCTCTATCCCAAGGTCTGTTTCCACATGATCAGCTGCTGCAGCCTCCTATCTCATCTGTTATGATTTAGATCTAAAATGGAGGTGGATCATGGGGTACTATACTTATCTGAATGTGCTGTCAGGAGGTGACCCCCTAGTCAGAAAGGCCAACAGATGTGGGTCCCTTTGAGAGGGACCTGGAAGAGGACATTCCTGTCCCTTGCTCCTCCTCTCTCCCTGCTTCCTGGCCACCACAATGCAAGTAGTTTTCTCCCCCATCACTGTTGCTCACCACCATGTACAGAGCTCACCAAAACTGGGAGCCAAAGTCAACCTCCTTTAAGTTACAGGCTTGGGTGTTTTTGTCCCAGTGGCAGAAAATGACTAACACATGGCCCGATGGGCCCCCACAATCTCTCTTAAAGGTGATTTTCTGCACCCTGGGAGAACTTGACGAACAAGGTTCAAATAGACCCCCAGAAGCTAAAATTCTAAGCAGGCTTCCCAACAGCCAAGGGTAGAGCCCAGCTCCTACAAGACTTTGGCCCCCCTACTTTTCTCAACCTCACTCTTCACAGTGAAGGCCTTGGAGCTGTGTCAACTTCCGGCTCTCTTCCCTGGGTCCTCATACACATTCTTCCTAATGTTTCACCTATTTCCTTCTCATGCTTTTCTCTCTGTCTCACTGCACCTTCTCCCTGAACAGTGGCTTGCATTAAGATGCTTTTGCTGACCAACTCTGGTCACTATCTGCTCCCAAAGTATCCTGTACCCTAAACACCCTGAGAAATCACTGGCAACACCTGCTGTGTCAGCAACATGTGTCCGGGTTTGACTCTTTCTCCGCAGACCCCAGGAATTTTAAAACAACTTTCTTTGCAAACTGAACTGGGACTTGATGAACAGGATAGCCAGAAACTGTGCTCAGAGAGTTCATCGTCTAGGTATGCATCCCATTCTCAAGGTAGCTAAGAAGGAATCCATTTTCCTCATGAATTGTGACAGGGTAAGGACTTTCAGCCCAACCTGCTCTGATAAGGGAGGGAGGCATGAAGGGAGAATGGCCATCCATTCTGTTCCTAGTCCCATTTGTCGCCTTTGCTAAGTATTGGGGATAGAGCACACCTACTCCTGGCACACACTCAGTGTCTCTTGGTCTCTTGGTCTTCCTTTGTCCTCTTTTCCCTCCCACAACACTTATTCTTTCAGGCTCTCCCCACCCACACACACACAACTATCCTTAGCTTTCTGCATCTTCCCTCCTGTTCTTCCATAAGAAGAATCCCATTTCTAAAGCTGATGCTTCTCCAGGGCTGCTTGGCACTGGCCTGCTTCTCCCAGAGATACCTGCCAGGCCAGCTCAGGCACCAAGGCGAGCAGCATCATCCCTCCCTTTTCTTGCATGCATCAGAGGCAGAGAGCTTTCCTCAGCAGAAGCGCCCAAAAGAGAATTGTGCTGTGACCTCCACTTAGCAGGTTGGTCTTTGGATGGGCAGGCCTGCCTGCTACATGCCAGCAGCCTGGCCTCAGCACTTCCAAGATGCCCAGAGGCCCCAGAGCTAGCAAGGATGGATGAAAAGGATGCTGGCAGGAGGCAGCCAGAGCTGGCAGATGGGAGAGATGGAGGGAAGGAGCTCCTCCAGAAAGCTGAGGGGAGCCTGGGCAGGCAGAAGGGAGGCACAGACCCAAAGGGGATTTCTAGTGCAAAACAGAACATAAGGAAGGAATGAGAAAGAAAGGACATGAGGGGTGCTCTCTGAAATTATGTTCTTCTGCATGAAAGATATCTACAGAAATTCTCAACAAGAATCTGTTTGGTTGCTCCTATGTATTTGCTCAGGGATTTTCTCTAGCTAGTCATTATTAATTCTATGTTTTTGAAAAAAAAGAGGCAAAGAGAATACGTATTTTTTTTTTAAATCTTCAGCACACAGCCCAGTGTCAAGGTACAAAGCAGGCTTTATCTCCTCCCAACATGTTGCAGGAAAAAATGAGCACATTAGTGGATTCAGCACATCTGGCTCCAAGTCCTGTTCGCAGAGCATTATATTTTTTTGCATTTTTCTCCACAGGAAATGCATAAATGCTATGAGGAAACATCAGGTTAGTTAAACAAGCAAAGGTGACTTCTCCATTCCTGTACATTCCACGTGTTGCTGGCAGAAACTCTATTGCTGGGCAGGAGAGCCTCCCCTGGTCTCTTCTGAGACCTCTGCAGTGCAGATCAGCATGGAAAGTGGCTGCTGCCTACACAAGCCACTTAGTGGGTCTTAATAGGCCTTTGACCTCCCCTCTGTCACTGCTACGCTGGGCTGGGTGGGCAATGGGGAAAAGCAATCTGTGTCATATAAGATTCAACAGGGTCTTGAAAGCAGGAAGAAGCAGACATGCAGAAGGAGATGGCTGCTGCTGCTACTTCATGCTGCGTTGTATAGAACAGGAGCTGGGGTAGCCTTTGCAATTCACCTCCTGATAGCTTTAGGAAAGTGGGTCCCAAGATTAAAAGTCATGGAAGATTAGGGCTAATATACCAATCTTTTGATTTCTACATATTCATCAAGTATTTGTCAAGCATCTACTTTTGGGTCAGGCACAATTAGGCACTAGGTACCTGGATGAGACCTTTGTTTCCAGTGAGTCAAGGGAGGAGATGCCCATTCAACAAGAGGACAAAGGAATAATTACAAGCTGAGCTACATGCTGTGAAGGAATGAAGAAAGATCTATGAGCAGATCACTCTGCTAATGATAAGAAGATAAGGGACAGCCTCTAAGGAAGTGCCCCTGGGGTGTGAGAAGGCACGTTCCAGGTGATGAGGACCAGGGAGATGCAACTGTCCTGCAATAACATCCCTCATGTTGCAAGTTCTAACCCAGGAATTAAACAAACAAACAAACACCTCAAGAAAATACCAGATTTACCTTGATTCAGTGAGAACAACCATTCATTAACATCTACTGTGGTCAGTACCTGCCCAGGGAAGCTAGTCAGAAAGTAGCCAACACGGCATTCAATTCAGATCTGTCCCTCTAGGAAGCTCAATGGAAGAATTGCATGCCCTGGTTGGGTTCCTTGCAGAAATCAGGGTTTAGTCAGTTTCTTCTTGAATATACATTTCCTTATTTTCATATCATAAATGTGGCTTCCGGAAAGAACTTTGTGACATCTACCCTCCCTTTGTGTTATTCTTTCAGGATAGATTCTCAGAGGAATTGCTCTTGGGCTTCGAGGTGGTATCCTCAGGGTAATACAGAGATGATGTTACAGTTTTAAGCTTACACTGTAAAGATGCTTTCTAATAACAGCTTTCTAACTCAGTCTCCCATAATGCTGTTCATTAGATTCTAATCACCTCATTCACATCAATATCCCCATATTCCCCATTGCAAATAGCTCATAGGATACAAGTCATGAGATAGCTCATAATTTTTTCTTCTGTCTTGTAAAACTCATTTTTCAACATCGTCTTCCTTTTGGAAAGTTCTTCCATCTCAGTGTGGGCACTTCTGTGGTCTCTAGACCCTTTCTCCTAATTAACTGTTCACCCTCTCTGCTTTTGCTGCTGCCATGCGTGGGCTTAAAATGCTTTCTTGTGCTGCTGTCTTCCAGGTAAGTACTTAAAAGGGCATTGAGGCCAACACTGCCCTCATGGCTTTCCAGTTCCTGTGTATTGTTTTCTTTCCCCTTCTCCACTTTAAAACCCTTTTGTCCCTGCTTGTCTCAGACAGCAGTGCATTGCATGTGAATAGTTTTCTTATGTGTCTATTTTTCTTTCTCAATTTTAAGATCCTTCAGAACAGGACTGATGTTTACGACATTCTAAGATGGGCTGAACCTGCTAGCACAGTCTTTGACCCATGCTTCCGTACAATGTTTCTGGCTATAGATGTGCCCAGGACATCTCCATAGTATGGAGACGTACCTGTAATTCAGAAAGAAAAGAAAGTACTATTATCTGCACTCTAAGATGGCAAGGCCTTGTGTATGGGGCTAAGTTACTCTACTTGTGATGCAAAGCAGAAGACAGGTGTTTTAAGGGGCAGAACTATGCCTGTGTTCAAGTATTTAAAGTAGAGTTCTACCTAAGTCTGAAAGTGTATGTGTCAATTCAACTATAAATATACTGCATGCAAGAGATGGGCTAGAGAATAAGTCACTAAGACCTGTTCTTCTAAGGTTAGGTGGTGATGTTACTGCTGATTCTTCATGTAACGAAGACAAGCACTAGAAGACTGGGGATAGAGGAGAGCTGGAGGCCCTTTTTATGAAATACGTGGATTCTCAGTCTGAGTTCTCTCACACCACCATGTACAGAATTCGAGGCTGGTATAACAAATCATCACAAATTTGGTTAATGAAGGCAATAAAATGAATTCTTTCTGAGTTCTGAGACTTGGAAGTTTGAAATGGGAATCACTGCACTCGAAAGATGTGTCATGAGGGGACTGGTGGCTTTAAGGGCAGATCCTTCCTTGACCCTTCAGCTTCCAGGGGCAGCCAGTGTTCTCTGGTTTGTGGCCACATCACTCCAAGCTCTGCAGTGTTCTGTTGCCTGCTTCTCTTTTATTTGAGTGTCAAATATCCTATGCATGTCCCTTGTAAGGACATTTGTGATTGTGTTGAGGACCCCTGGATAATCTGATTAATCTTTCCATCTCAAAATTCTTAATCACATCTGCAAAGTATCTTTTTAGCAATAAGGTGAGATATACATGCCCCATTGATATGGGGAAAGGGGGCACTTTTCAGCCTTTCACAAATATACAAATAGGAAATATTCTCAGTGAGCTGTAAAGCTTCAAATCAAGTAACCCATGGATTACCTCTTTGTCTCCTTATTGTATATATAGATCTCAGGTCTCTTACTCAACCTGTGACTTCATCCTTTACAGCAAGCCAAAAAATTCCAGCATCACCATATACGGATAAGTCATGGTGATGCAAATCCTCTCTACCATTTCTATACATTATTCTTTGTTTGAAGGAGCTTCAGTTTCCACCAGTACAGAAGATTTTTTTATGTACAGTTTAAATCTTCAGATAAAACATGGAAGCCAATCACAAAGCACATCCATGAAAAGGAGCCTATGATTTTTTACTCTGCTTCTGAAATCCTGATGAAGAGAAGGAAATTCACAGTACATACTCATTCCTGCTGTAGCAAACCTATCTACTACTATGACAGATTGCTAAGATTAAAAAGAATAAACAAAGTAATTATCTTATTTGTGCTTAGTGAGATCTAGCTGAGGACCAATACCTAGCAGACCAAGGAGAAAGTGGAGTCTTGGAGATGAGACAAGAGGGGAGGGAGAAAGAAACTTTTTGTAGATCTTGGCAAGGATGTTGTGCTTTATCCCAGGAACACTGGAGAGCCCTGATGTGTTCTGCATGGATGTGGGGGATAGGAGAGGTGAGACTTGAAATTGAATCTTTATATAGGTTCATCTAGTTGCTGGGTGATGTCAAGTGTGCTCTACCCTGGAGATTATCTTAGCTGGAATTTAGGGGCAACATTGGAGAGGTGGAAGAGGGGTGCCTAGGAGGTTTGCTCTAGACCCCAGAGGCCTTGAAGGTCACTGGGCTGAAAAGACCTTTGATAGATCTTAGATGTCTTGATTTTCTGACATCTATTTAGACATCTATCTCTAGCTGGCAGGTAATAGTGATAGCTAATAGTGACAGAGAGTTTATCTATATTACAAGAAATCTTCTTAAGACTTTTCTGTCATCATCTCTTATAGTTATCACCAAGCACAGGAAAAATGACTTAAATATTCATCCCTTACATAAACGAGGAAAAAGACCTTGAGATTGACTAAATGACATGATGATCATTTACACAGCTGGAATCCAAACCCATCTGCTCTTACTCCAGAGATTATTCTAGTAACTACCATAATGCCAATGCTTGTGGATGTGTAGGTGAATGGAAGGAGGAAGGAAGGAATGAAGGAAGGAAGGAAGAAGGAAAAGAGAAAGGAAATAGAAGGGAAGAAAAGGAAATGAAACAAGGAAAGGAAAGAAGAGAAGGATGGAGGGAGGACAGTTGGAGACATGGTTGAATAGATGATCAATGAATACTGAGATGAACCAACAGAAGAATCAATGGAAGGATTCAAGATATGGATGATCATTTGTCTTTTTTGAGTGGGGAATACTGGGAATTGAACTCAGGACTTCATGCTTGCCAGGCAGCATCTGTACATAGTAACCCTTTCTGCCATCTGTCTTAGGTTCAGTAAAAACCACAAACTTCTAGTGCAAGGATTGAACAGTGGCTCTGTATTTATTTATTCTCTTACTCACAAGAGAATGATTCATTCACTGTGACACGCTCGTGGTGTCAGACTGGATGCTGAGGTGAGGCAAAGCTTTGAAGTAGGTTATATCCCTTCAGGCCTTTATTCTCAAGGAGGTGGTTGGGCATGCTGTACAGGATGGGACTCAAGAGGCTGTGTGGCAAATCATTATCTGAGAAGTGGTAGCCAAATATGACTCAGAAAGAAGTTTTCCTGTCTGCAGAAACCTGGGATAAAGCCAACAAATCCTGAAAAGGACCCGAGCTCTCTCCCTCACAAAGTGTAGTCTTGAAATTAAATCTTCATAGGCTTGGAGATCACTCCTCCGAAGCAGTCCTTTAGTGTTGACTAAAGTTGTTTGAAAGGCCAGATTTATTCCTGTGATATTCAAGTACATCGAGGGTAGGGAGCTTAGGGTTTTGGGGGTCATGATTACGAGGAACAGAGCTCCCTGGTGAACAGGTTCAGTAGACAAGGAGAATCTAGGGGTCCTCAGAAGAGAAGCTACAGTTAGAGAACAGAATCAAGTTTTCCTGGTCTTATGGGTCCTCTACAGTGGGAAATTCTCATCCTGGAGCCAAGGTTGGGAGAGTACAACATTTATTTCATTAATCCTTGAAATGTATGCCATAAATGCTTGTGGAATGTCTGACTAGTTTGCTCCTCTTTTTTTAAGAAAGTGTGGATACTTGGTATTAATGCTGGCTGCACTGCTTTATGCTGAACTCACCAACAACTAATCATCAAGATACACACTGAGAACAGGGTTTCATGCACCCCTGTCCATAGGAGTGTGGGCAAGATAAACTGGTGGCTGAAGAAATAATTCTCATAATGAGCCACTATTCCAGCTTAGACATGTTACAACTGTTCTCTGTTTGCCTTAAAGCTACTGGTCACTTGAGAGGAGGCTTGTGTGGCCAAGGAACTCAATTTTAAATTTTACTGCCGTCATTTGTGTCCGGTGAAATTTAAATAGCTAGACATAGCCAGTGGGCACCATATGGGGCAGAGCAGAATACGGCATTTCCACACAGCAGAAAACTTCTGTGGACTTTGTTGTCTTGTGGCACTTTTCCAAGGAGGTCTTATTATGTTCTGAAGAGAGGAAACTAAGGCAGAGGCATCAGATCATCTGCCCAACAAGATGAAATACGCATGTAGCAAAATGTACAATTTGACTTTGGTCCTTCTCACTCCAAAGTCTCAGCTTACTTTATGTCCCAGGTGACCTCCAACTTAGGTTTCCTGGTCAATCGATCGATCAATAGTTTTCCTTGGCTAAGAAATTCTCATGTGGCCTTTTTCTGGGGCTTTTCCACTTTGTTACTATGTCATATTCTAAATTAGATTAAATAGATAAGCCCTGATGTTATGGATTATGGTAGCCACACACAGAATTTCTGTGGCTTAGTGCAATAAACATTCCTTTCTGGGCCACTCACTTGCTGAGCCTGGTATGGGCTGGTCAGGGCTCTGCTGAATGAGACCTCTTGTACAGTGTCTTCTGTTCTGACACAGTGACCTGACACAGCAGCTTCTAAGGCCATTCACCAGAGCCAATGTGTCACATCACTTCTGTTCTCATTCACGGGCCAAAGCATAGCACAGGTCACCTCAAAGCAGGAGAAATAAGTGAGAAAGGTGCTTCAGAAGACTTCTTTAGATGACTCCTCCCAAGCCCTCCTCTTGGCCATAACGAGGGTTGAACGCAAGGCCTCTGCACTGAGCTACATCCCACGTTCTTCTTTTTCATTTCAAGACAGGGTCTACCCAAGTAAATAGTTAATCAAAATCCTATAAGGAATTATAGAATTATATGTGGCAGTAAAAAATGCTTTAGAAACCGAGATGGGCCACTGAAGGAAACAAGTCGTGTTGGGGTTATCAACCAGTGCGCAGGGTTGGGCGATCTGCAACGGGAGTGAACCGGGATGAATATAGCATACCATGGAGGTACTGCGAACCATAGATGTTTATTAAGTATGGCTGGTGTACAGAACTTGAGTTGGGAGGCTCCACAACAATGCCCCACAATACCCGAGAACAGTCTGTAGTTCTGTAAAATGTATTTACTTTATATTTTATTATCAATTTTTAAATGGCAATACATCCATGTAACACAAAGTCCGACAGCATACAAAATGGTCTCCCTTCTGCTTTGCTTTTTAAACAACTGGTCCCCTTCCCATAAGCAACCAATACTTCTAGTTTCTTCCAGATTCTTCCAGATGTACAGTGAAAACTTAAGAAAACATGAACATTTCTTCCAAAAACTTCCTTCTGACATAAATGTTACCAGACTGTCCATGTTACTACATTTTGCCGTCATCACTTAAAAATCTAACCTGAAGGTGGCTCTTGAACACTTGGACTCATGAAAGCTGGACCCTCTGACTCCGGTGGGCGTGCAGTGAAGCCTGCAGTCAGCTTTACTATTTTATCTCGTACGCTCTGAGCTGCGGGTGCACATAGGAGAGCCTGATTGTCTGGATCATGGGAATGAATGAATAAATGAAGGAGATGGGAGAAGGGAAAATGTAGTTTAAAAAAAAAAAGAAAATGTAGTTTAAAAAGTGCTCAGAATGGAAAACAGGCAGGAAGGACCTGATTAACATTTAATCCCCCGGAGGCTTCTTGCTCTTAGACCTGAGAAATGGCATGTGCCCGTTTTA
>NDGM010173101.1:0-13315 GCA_002564305.1 Octomys mimax | reverse complement strand
GGGGATTGAACTCAGGACCCTGCGCTTGCCAGGCAAGTGCTTATTCTACTGAGCTATCTCCCCTGGCCCTTGTTTTACTTTTCAACTGAAGAATGTTTTTAATATTTAACATCTACTTACATCAAATTACAATGGAAAATAGAAATCCACTGATTTTTGTATAATGAATTTCTATCTTTAGATGTTATTAACTTCATTTACTAAATTTGGTAAGTTCCTTTAATATTAGATTATCTCTGCCTACAACCATCTCAGCTAGGAATAAAGAGGCTTCCAATCCTTCAATCTTTAATTATTTATATTTAAGATCTCCAATGTAATATGCACATAAGTAGTATGCTCAAACAGACATCTTTATTTTATTACTGATCTTAGGGGAGGAAACATTCAATATTTTACTTTTATTATAACATGTTAGCTGTAGATGGCCTTTATTGCATGAAGGAAGTTTTCTTTTATGCCTAATATGTTGAACTCTTTTATTTTTCTCACAAATAAATGTTAGCTTTTGGTCTGACACTTTTTCTGTATCACTGAGCTAATCATAATTTTTCTCTTGGACTCTGTTAATATGCTGATTTACTTTTATTGACTTTCTATTCTTACACCAACTTTGCATTCCTGGAACAATCCCCTAGATGGTCTTACTGTAGTGGCAGGCAGCAGAGAATGAAGATAAGCCCCCATGGAAGAGAGACCTCTTTGTCTGTCTTCCAGGAGCCAAGACCTATGAGGAACAAGATTTATTGTGAACTAGCCTGAGACTAATGTCCTGACGCTCAAGTCAGGACTCACAAATGTAACTGGCCTGAACTTCACTTTTAAGTTACATATTTTCCAGGTATCCACAGCAGCCACATCTGCACATTCACAGGAATTTTGGAAAATTGCCACACAAGTGTTCCAACGTTTACATTCTCTAGACACTGCCAACCACCTGCCGGTCACAGGACATTACAGTTTAAAATTTCCTCTATTTCCTAAGCTTTTCTGTTTGTTCCTTTTTTTATGACCATATTTTTCTTGGTGGGTTTATGGAGGGGGTTAGTGAGTCTATATCTACAGTTTAAGTGAATTTTAAGTGATTTTTGTTAAAATGGAGTTACAGAAAGAAAATGGAGTCTCTCTGATCCTATCATTATTATCTAGTTTATCTATTGCTTGAATCATACTGCAGTGTTGATAGAGTTTTGAATTTAGATTTGTGAGAGATATTGGTCTATAAATATGTGTGTGTGTGTGTGTGTGTGTGTGTGACCTTGTCAGCTTTTGGTAGGATTGTGCCAACTTCATAAAATCATTTGGGAGGTATCACTACTCAGATAGCTATGTAAGGTCAATATTATTCCTCTCTTAAATGTTGGGTAGACTTCATCAGTGAAGCCATACAATCGGGAGTCATCTTCCATGTGAAGATTATTATGAATTCAATTTCTTTAAAGGAGATGCAGTTACTCATATTTCATATTTCTTCTCATGTTAATTTTGCTAAGTTATATTTTCAATAGATTTGTCCATTTCATCTAAATTAATAAATTTATTGGTACTAAAATTTGTTCATAATATTTTTACAATATAATTTTGTCTATAGGACCTGTAGTGATGTCTTATCTTAATTTTCAATTTTTTTTTTTTTTTTTTGAGAAAGGTTCTCACAATGCAGGTCAGGCTGGCCTTGAACTCACTTTGTAACCAACACTATCTTCAAACTTGAGGCGATCCTCCTATCTCAGGCTTCTGAGCTCTGAGATTACTGATGTGTGCCACCACACCTGGCTTTTCTTTTTCATTTATAATACTGTCAATTTGTTTTCTTTTTCCTTGGTCCACCTTGCTCTGAATTCACTGGTTTCATTACTCTTTTTAATCAAACAACTTTTGGCTTTGTTGAGTTTGCCAATTATTTGTGTGCTTACAGTTTTATCAGCTTCTCTCTCTCTACTTCCCTCTGTCTTCCTTTCATCCTTCCTTCCTCCTTTATCTCTCTCTTGCTACCTCCTTCTCTCTCTTGTTTTTGCAGCAATAGGGGTAAGCATTCTAGCCTGACCTACATACCAAACCATTTAGCATTTTGTTTTCATATTCTACTTGTTTGGGTTTAATTTGCTCTTCTTTCTCTAATTTTAAGTAAGAGTTTAAAGCATAGATTTTATACTTTATTGTTTTAGATATGAGCATTTAATGTTATAAAATTGTAAGGATTTCTATAGTTGCATTCCATACATTATAGCATGTGTTTTTCCTCACATTTAGTTAAAAATAGTTTTAATATCCCTCATAAGTTCCTCTTTGACCATGGGTTATTTAGAAAGTGTGGTGCTAAATTTCTTCACAGTTGAGGAGTCTTGTACATCAACTATTGTTATGAATTTCTAACTTAAATACGGTGAGACAGCATACATACAGTCATCTGAGATACCTCACTTTTTTTCATACCTCTAAGCACATGGTTCCATGAACACTTGCAAAGAATGTGGATTCTGTGATTGTTGCATGAATATTTTATAAATATTCACTGAACTAGATTGATTGACTGGGTAACATCGGAAGCCAGTAAGCTTTGCTCATAAGAAACTAGTAAATATTTTCAGAATTGTGTGCCACATATGCTCTATAGCAACTACTCAACTCTGCTCCTGTGTGCAAATTCAACTGTAAGCAAAATGTAAACAAATAGGATGGTGAGATCTGGGCAACAGGCTGTGTAGTTCTCAGGCTGCAGCTCTATATGACTGCTTATTTTCAATCTGCTTGTTTTTCCAGTTACTGAAAGTGTTACAACCTCTACCCATGATGATGTATTTGTTTAGTTTTTTTATTTGGTAAGGTTAATTTTTGGTGTTTGCTTTCTTAATGAATTGATGGTTTTTATCATTATGAAGTGACAATGCTATATTCCACTGCTGCTTTTTGGCTTGAAGTTTATTTTGTTTGGTATTCACAAGGCCATATTAGTTTTCTTATTATTAGTGTTTGTATAATTTTTTCATCTTTTGGTTTCAAGTTTTCATGTCTTTATATTTAAAGTATATTTCTCACAAATAACATACAAATGGGTCTTTCTTTTTTATTCAATCTGAATATCTCTACCTTTTAATTAAAGCACTTAGTTCATTTATAGTCAATTGATATAGTTGGATTTAATCTTATTAGTTTTTATATACTCTCTCCTCCATCTCTCTCTCTCTCTTCCTTCAAAGAAATGAAGAGCAGAAGGAGGTGGAGACAACCTTCAGGATGAATACAGATTCAGTAAGAGGGAAAAAATTGTAGGGTGAAATCTTAGATTAGAACAGGGTAAAGAGTCTCGATCAAGCTGAAGAGGAGCCTCTCAACCACAGTTGCTCCCTGGAATGTATAACTTTGGGCCAAAGTGTGACCCTGTTGCTACAGTTGTTCATGATTTTATACACACCCTTTTCCCCTTCACTCTGTTCTAAGTTCTTATCTTCAGTTTTTTATATGTACGTGTGTTTTTAGTAGGTATTGGCAATTTTACTTATTGTTGTAACCAAAACCTTTATCGCTGAGGAGTTTGATAGTTGTTAGACTAGATTTTCTGGGTATGTCCATTCATGGTGAAGATAGAACCAAGAATATTAAAAAGTACCAGGAGGTGCCCAAGTGAACCAGCTGACATCCACATGCATTCTTCCCAGGGAGGCTATCTTGTGTCTGATCGGCCTGACCTCCTTCTTCTGATCAGAGTGAATGATACCTTCCAAAATGATTCTTCCTTTTTTCCTACTAGACCTTGAATACCAGGTAACAAAAGTATTCTAGCAAATAACTACAGTCTGTAGTCAATAGAACATGTGCTCTTTATTTAGGCAAAATACAGAGGAACCAGGAACCAGGACCTCTGACTTTGCTGTGCTCAGAGTTATGAAAAACACAGTTTTTCAACGTTTCATTGAGTACAATAGCAAATAAAGCGACTCTTACTTCCGCCTTTTGGTTTCCAGACTCAAGTATTCTTCCTATAGCATCACAGGAGTCTGATTTAGCGTGCACACTGCCCTGTAAGAAATAGCAGTGTCCTTGAGGAGCATGCCTCCAAGTGGATTCTTTAGTGGTGGTGATCAGTAGGTCTTTCCTGTGTTTTGGGGGGATAGGAGAAGTGTGATGTGTAATCAAATCAGTGGATTTCATGGTCAAGAACATACTCTCAATAAATAATTTACTGTGAAGTGAGTCTCCCAGACAGCTGCATGTTGTGTGAGTTTCCGTACTGATTTGCCAGGTATCTAATCCCTAAGCCCCTTAATCATGGGGCTAACTGGAGATGCGACCATAAGTGGTGGAGCATCACCATGACTTGAGTAAGAACTGCCTAGCAGATTAGTAAAGCTCTGGTTTTGTCTTCATATGATTGACATGTAGGCCACAATCTGAGGAGGAAAGACCCAGCTGGGATCTAGGTGGTACCATGGGCTTATAACCTGGGCAAAATCAAAAGGAAAAAAAGAAGGAAGTCTTTCCTTTTCTTTTTGCTAGAGCGCTGATCTTTGCCATTGCCTTTGGACATCCATTTCCAGTTCCTGCAGGTTTCTGGTGTATGCCTTCCCACAAAGACAGTTAGCTTTCCAATATGGACACACATGGGATTACACAGAGAGCTCCAGATCTTCAACCTCAGGGTGGGTCCTCTGGCTCTCTGGCTCACAGATGGCCATCTTGCATTCTTTCGCCCCTGATTCACCTGGAGGCCATTGTAACCCTATCTGATAGATCCTTTATATCACCAAATGTGTGTTTTACACTAAATCTGTTCTTATAATGAATCCTAATGGATACAGAAGTTGTACAGTCAGGAAAGACAAATCCATTGCCAAATTAGTACCCCAGTGAGGAGAGGTACTGGCCTTCCCAAAATGGAAAGACCTGCAAATGTTCAACCTGCCATGAAATGGCTATTTGGTCTCCTCTAGAAAAAGGGCAATGTCAAAAGCAAGACATGTATAGCTGTCATTAGTAGTGAGATTGACTTCCCATGTGGGTGACCATACTGTGACGGAGCTGCCTGCCTGTGACCTGTACTCTGCACAATGTAATGCATCACACTGCCAGTGAAGTCCACGGCCAAGGCCATTCCTGCAAAGTATTTTCTGAAAAATGGGTTCCCTGAACAGATGCCTCCATCTCTGCCACCATAGCAACTGTGTTCATAGGCCTACGATGCCAGTTTTGGGATGGCAATGATGAAGGCTGGCTAATGCCAACTAACTGAATCACTTGTTTACCTCATTGTTCAATGGTAAATGCTTTCTGGTGGGTGTTAAAGTATGACACAAAAATCACATCCTGTTCCCACACCCATGTGTCCTTCCTCAAGCTTCTACCCCATATTGCCTTGTCTCTTATCTTTCATTTCTTTTCCTTCCAGGCCTCTAACCACCCAGACCACTGACCTCAGGCTCTTTGTACCTCAGGCTGCTTTTCTTTCCTTGCAGAGTAAATGACTAGGGGTACCACTTACAACTTGGCCCACTGGGTAGATGTTTTTCTTTTCAGTGCCTTTTTGGAGTCCTCCCTGCATGTGGATATAATATACACTGCTTTCATCTTGATTCTCCATACCAAGTCAACCAACTACACACCAAGTTCGATTTTTTCCCTCTATGCTCTACTAATATACAAGAGCCTCCCGCTACCACAAGGATGAGTTGGGTGATGGGGGCCAGTGCAGTTCTGCAGTGTGGAACTGTGGGCCACTTGCTCCTGCATACCATCTGCCCCTATGTCAAGATCAACCTGAAATATTGCTGTCTTACAACTGACCACTGCTGGGTCTGTCCAATTGTGTGACTTGAGAAGTCTGACAGGCTCCAGTCAGAGGGAATAGTTCCAACTGCTGAGTCATTGTGCTCCAAAAAAAGATCATTCTCTCTACCAGGGCCCAAGATCACACCACAAGCTGCCTTTCCAAAGGTGTTTAATGCTCTGCTGCCAATGACAGGAGGCTCCAGCACTCCAGGAGCCTGTGTTGTTGTTCTCTTATAAAGAATCGCTATAAATTCCACACTGCATCTTTTCTCACCTCTGATCCCTTCAAACCCGAGTGGCCTGAGTGGTAGGTGTTTTGGACCAAATGTCTGCGCTCCCTTCCAAAATATTGAAATACTAAGTCCAGTGGAAAGATTTTAGGAGGTGTAACATTTAGCAGGTAATTAGGTCATCAACCCTCGTGAATGACATCAGCGTCCTTATAAGAAGAGGCACAAAGCTTTCTCTCACTCCTTGCTTTCTGTCATGTAAGGATACAAAGAGAAGAGAGATCATGTACAACCAGTCCTAAGCTCCCTGCTGGTCCCTTGATATGGGACCTCCAAGTCTCCAAGGTTGTGAGAAATGAATGCATGTTGCTTACCTCACCTGGTTTGGACTACAGCACCAGGGTGGCTGGGACCACAGCCTGGCCCTATTGTAGACCTCTTTTCCACACTGAGTCCCACAAAACCTGGTGATCTCCTGTGTCATCAGGTGTGTGTATGTCAGAACAAGATGCCTAGCTGCACAATGTGTAGTATCTAGAACCAGAAGTCACCCACCAGGCGGTGCGCTTCCTACATTATAATGGGAGATGAGAGTACAGTTATGTTCTTTAACTATGGTAGAGATTCTGAGCAAATGCCTGACTGCTTCATGCCTAAAAGCTTTACTAAACTGACAGGCTCCTGGATTGTCATAGGGTTTTTCTGTCACTGTCTGGAGTCCATGGATATTAAATAGTCTCTTATGCACCACCTCCTCTTGCTCAATTTTTTCCCAATCAGCATGATCTAATGGACTAGTGTGTTGTACTATAGGATACACAAGCTGTCTAGATATTTTTGGGAGGGTATTAGCAAGGACAAAAAAGTTAACATATCCTTAGGGCATAAACTACAAATGACTATTCATTGTCCACTCCACATAAAATAAACTATTTCTGATCAGAATAGGAAAGAATACATTCATAAAAGCATTGATCTGTCTGAGACCTTATTTACCAGTCTGCCTCAGCAGTATAGCAGGAGGAGGCTACTTATTTCAACTTGTAATAGTCTGATATTATTCTCCAAGGTTGACCTTATTTTTGCAGAGGCACTGGGATGGGTAGTTAAATGGATATATAAAAAGGACTATAACCTCTTTATGTTTAAACTATCCAGTAGCAGAATTATTCTTGATATCTCCTTGTGAAATATACAATTTTAAATGTACTATTTTGGGTAGGGGATGCAGGTTCAGAAGTTTGCTCTTGGCTTTCTCCAGCTACGACGTCTCCTATCTCATATGCCAATGTCGGATATGTCAATACCCGTCATACCCTAGGGATTGGGGAAATGACCACTGAAGAGCTACACAAGCTAAGTCATCCCACTGCAGTGAATAGTTTAGTAAGAATTTCATTTGTTGCTTGCCCCCTATGAGTCCCTGTCTTACCAGTGTGCCATGGTGAGACAGCATCCCTAGATATTCACAGCTACTCAAATCCTGCATCCAAGAGTCTTTGACATGTCTAGGTAAGGAGTTTGCTATGATTTAGATTAGGAATGACTCCCCAAAGCCGTGTGTGTTCAGAGGTGGGGCTTTTGGAAGTCGGCTGGATCATGGGGTGCTACAGCTGAATGTGCTGTAGGGGCCAGGAGAAAGGGGCCTGGCCAGAGGCGGTGGGCTGCTGGGGACAGGACCTGAAAGCTCCTCTCCTTATTCTCTCTGCTTCTTGGTCACCATGATGTGAGCATCTTGCTCATGCGACAGGCTCCTCTACTAGGCCATTTCTGCATTTGAACTTGCGGACCATGGACTGAGATTCCCGAAACCATGAGCCAAACCAGTCCCTCTTCCTGTAAGTTGTGGGTATCAGGGACTGTCTTGGCATTAGGAGAGAAGACAGGGTTGGAGGTATAGCTCGGTGACAGAGTACCCTGTCACCGATGGGTGATGCAAATGACCTTGGGTTTGACCCTCAGGACATGGACACACACACACACACACATACACTTTCAGGTAGCAGGAAATACTATAAAGACAATAAAACAGGATGCGTATCAAGACCCATCTGCTTTAGCTATGCTTGTCGGTGAAGGCTTCTCTGAGAAGATATTCTATAACCTTGTTTATTACAATTGTCCAGGGTAGGAATCTATTTGTTATTAACTCAAAGAGGCACTCATCCAAAACTACTCAAAATTTCTTAGAGGCTGCCTGGTCAAGCCAGGCTGTGCATACATGGCCATGCTCAGAGGGTGTCTGCAGGCCGCCTGCTTCTCCAGATGCAGCACCAGCCCAGGGATGCTCTTGGTGTCCTCTGCGGTGGGGCCAACATTCCCTGCCTTTTGTCACCCGGTGGACCCTCTCCAAGGAGGTTCTGAGTCAGTGGCAGGAGGATGACTGTCTCTTTCCCTTCAGTCCTATGGCAGCAGATTCACTCTGTCTTCTTCTGGAAAGAAAAAGTGTTTAAAAGCTGGAAAACACACTGGTTTAATTTAGGAAGCATCTTTATAGAGAAGAGTAATTAAGCTTGGAAATATCATTCTCCTGGTGTAACATCCTCTAGTCAGGCAGCCCAGTTTCTCTGATTTCAAGCTAATGAAAATCTACAACGGTGTGCTGGGGGCAGGGTGGGCTGGAAAGATGGATGAGGGGACAGAAACACGGGAAGGAGGAAGATGCTACACATTTTAACCTACAAAGGGAATGCATGATGTGACCAGATCCCTGAGCCAAAAGGCTGATGTATGTCACTCTGCACAACCATGATCCTAGGAGACAACAGTGGACACCCTCAGCCAGCCAGCAGGAAGAGCTGACTGTTGCAGCCCCCATGGGCCAGTCCCTAGGGAGGACGCTGGCTTCATCTCCTTCCTGCTTCCTAGTGCTCAGGAAAGCATGGGTTACCATGGCAATGGGTCCAAACTTGGGCCAGAAGAACACGGTGGCCTCTGAACGATGAAGCTGTTGGTTATTGCAGCACTGGCTCCTACCAAACCACTATTTCTCTTCGAGAGGCCCATGTGGTGCAGGTAAGGGACAAATCAGTCTTTCTGTTGCTCAGACATTTCCATATTCATTGGATTATGGAGATCAAACCCTCTCTGTAAACTTAAACTTTGCATCTGTTGTCTGGTAGACGTTCAGAGCCAGTGTGAAGTCCCGTGGCCGTTTCCTAGTGCTACCAATCTGTCATCTGTCCTTGTTTTAAAGACAAACACATTTTTATCCTGGCTCCATCTCATCCTAATGAAGCCTCTGGAAGATTAGCAAAGCATTTCAGGCATTTACACTGGCATGTGCTCTGCGAGGCAAGGTGTGGGACCTGGGCTCCAGCTGCTAACGGGAATGTGCGGCGATTATACTTATTCAATAGACCTTATTTTTCACACTGTCGAAGCTGCCCCTGGTGATAAGCTAAGCACTTAAGAAGGCGTTTTAACTCTGCTGCTCCCACCGTGTGTCTGAGGCCTTTGTGCCTTTGTCTACCCCGAGCCCTCATAGGGAAACTGCTTCTCTAGCTGTTCAGGTTGGTACCCATTAACTGACTGTATGTTTTCCATGTGACACTTGCAAAATCTCCCCCTTCCACTGGCCAGGAGCATTAAGCATTTACATCATAGGATATACTGTAAATATTCCTTGCTAGGGAGGATCTGAAAGCTTAGTGGAAAAGAAACACACACACACACACACACACACAGAATATAATATACAATATGGGCACTGGCATCAGATGACTTGGGTTCAAATTCTTCTCTAACATTTGCTATTTATGTGACCTCAAATGTCACTGAATCTTTCAAAGCTTAAAATTCACATCTGTAAGATGGAAATTAATTTATCTTATAAATATTTATTGAGGGACCACTTTGTGTGCAGGCCAGACTAGGCGCTAGGATCCACCTGCGAACCAGACAGACAAAAATCCCTCCTAAATGGAGCTAGCGCTTAGGTATTAACAAACATTAAAAATTAAACAGCAGATATATCAGATGTCAGGTAGTGATAGTGCTGGGAAGAAAAACTGAACAGGGTGAGAGCAGAGCAAATGGGGCAAGACACTATTTATATATTGTCAGGGACACCTTCCTGAAGCAGTGGCACCAGCAGACGTGGTTGACATGACAACCTGGGAGGAGAGATCCTCAGGAAGAGACAAGAGCCAGGCTCTGAGGCGAGCTCGACTGGCCTGGTCAGCCAATAGCACAGAGGTGCAGGGGGGGAGGTACTGAGCAGAGGGAGGCCAGCAGGCAGGGGTGGAGCCTGGAGTTCCCACAGGGCCCTGTGACGCTTGCTGTGATAATGGCAGATGGGGCTAATAATAGCCACTTCGTTTTTGGGCTGTCTGGGTAAACTGAGCTGTGGGACGCCACACCCACTCCACGTGCTGCTCACTCCCCGGTGGGGTAAGAGTGGTGACAGGTCTGGAGCCAAGCATTCGGGAAACAGCAGAGAAAGCTGGAGAAAGGTACAAAAATGAAGCAGTTTATGCCCTCAAGCAGTTTACAATTTGGAGCCTGGGTAGTGGTGCATAGCTGTAATCCCAGCTACTCGGAAGACGCAGGCAGGAAGATTACAAGTTCAAAGCCAGCTTGGGCAACATTCTGTTTCAAAATAAAATAAAAAAGGACTGAGGCTATAACTCTGTGGTAAGGCATTTGCTTAGCACACTCAACGCCCTGGGGTTCACCCCCTGGTAGTAAAAGAAAGATGACACCTCAAACACATTCCTATGATGGATAAACTGAGGCCTGGGCCTCTGAGAGGGCTTGGTCTTCTACATTTCAAAAGAAAGCACTGTGATTTCCCCCTTTGAGATCATCAAAAAATTCCGAAGTGTAGAAGTGAGACCCCATATCCCTGAGGCCAAGCACAAAGCCCCACTCACACCCAGCAAGCGCTGTAACCCACACCAGCTAAACAGTTCTGTAAGCTGATTGGATAAGAATAACCGCACACATGGAACCTCGTCCAGCCTTTTGGTACTGACATTCTTGGGTTCTTAACTGTTCAGAAATAAATAAAAAGATTTTTTTTATTTATTCACAGAGCCAATTTGTTCAATGTTAAACTTAATCATTGGGATTCTTAGAAGCTGATGACCAAGAGTCAATTTAAGGGAGTAGGGTAGCTAGGGGGAAATCTCCATTGGCCTCTGAAAAAGGATACAGAATACAGCTCTAATTATACTCCCTGATCCCTCGTGTTGGAGTCCCCATTGGGTTTGCCTTATCAGGAGCCAAGATTCATAGAACAAAGGACAGCAGAGGTCATTTTAGACAGCTCAGACAAGCAGTGTGCCTGTATTAGTAAAGTGAGCAACATGAAGACTTAAAAAACAAAACGAAGTTGTCCTGTGTGATGTCCCAGCCCACCCAGGCTAGATACAATTACTCTTAGTCCTGATGCAGAGCTAAGGATTAGTCTGCGCTCAGCTACAGGGTGCACGAGGTCACCAAATCATCCAGTAGAGAGACATTCCATTCAACTTCCTACGGTCAGGAGCACCCTTGGGGACTTGTGTCTATAGCAGCAGGGCACAGAGGCATGTAGAAGAAGAGTTTCTTCCTAGAACTGGAGAGAAATTCAAAAGGCAGGTGAAAAGGAAAGAGAAGGAGGATAAGAAGAGAAGGAGGAGGAGGAGGTGGTGGAGGGAGAGGAGGAAAAGACTAACACAGCAACACCAGCATCAACTGTGTTGCTAGGAAACCGGGAAATCTGGATTCAGTGGGATCCCGAGACTGAAGTCTAGATGCACAAAGAGAAAAGCAGAAGGGGAAACGAAGTGTAAATGATTTTCAGGAGACGCAAGGGGAAGTGCTTCAGTTGGCAAGATTCCGAGTTCATTTTTGTTAGCATCATGAAAAAGGGAAAGGGAAAAAGAGAAAGAGAGGGAAAGAAAGAGAGAAAGATTAAAATGGGGCATTTGGAAAGAGATAAGAAACTTGAACAACAGAATGAAGAAGTGGTCAAGATAGGTGGCCCGTGGAAGTCTCCCCGGCTGTCTACTCACCAGTGCCGCCTATCCCTGCTTCCCCAGAGCCCGCCCGTCCTACCACACTAAAAACAAGCTGCTGTAACCATCCAGGAAAAGCTGAACACCTTTACAAAGTACCAGCCTGAACCTGAAATCTTCTCCACTGTCCTCTGAAACGTTTCTTCTCTGAAATAGCTGCCAGAGATTCTACAGGCTAAAGATGCACATGTGTCATTTTATACCCCTTTTTCAAGAGAGGAAATAAACTCCAAGGATGTTATAAGAAGCGTTAGAAGTACTAACATGCAAGAGTTTGTTTCCCTTTTTGACGTCTGGCTGAGATTATTTTTCTAAAGGAAAGAGGTGGGGCTGGGGCTATAGCTCAGCAGCATAAGTGCCTGCTTGGCAAGCGCAAGGTCCCGAGTTCTATCCCTGGTACCACAAAATAATTAATTAATTAATTAATTAATTAAAGGAAAGAAGTTTTCAACTACAGAAGAAAGTTAACAGATGAAACTACTAACTACATGAAAGTTAGTAGATGATGCTATATTTCATGTATTTTGATTTGCTTTATATTCCTACTAGTTCCACAAAGAACTGGAAGCAGCAAATATTTGTGCAGTGGTTAGGAATGTCAAAGTGATCCCTGAAAACACAGAAATTAATGTATTACCTGCCAAAATACAAAGTATGTGATGGACCAGAATCCAGTAACACTACATCAACTTTAACACATCAGTGGCCCCGCCTACAAGTTTGGCTCTAACCTGATTAAAGATCCGAGTTCAGCATCCTTAACCCAAAAATCCAAAATCCAAAAGGCTGCAAAATCTGAAGGTTTTTAAGAGCTGACATGAAGCCACCCGCAGAAAACTTAGCTGTTCACTACACCCCCAACCAGCCACACCCTGAAACTTTGTTTCATGCATAAAATCGTTAAAAAATACTGTGAGAAATTATAGTCAGACTGTGTGTGTAAAGTGTATGCGAAACATAAACAAATGTTGTGGTTGTCTCAAGCATTTTCAATAAGGGATACTCCACTTGGATCACCAGGATTAGAGCAAGAAGGTAGCTGGCACAGGGAGTGAGGAAACAAGGCTGAGCATTGAATATGTGCAGTGTGGCTCAAAGAAAGAAGATGCTCCAAAGTTGCTCTGTCCTGTCCTGGGACAGTTGATGCACTGCACTAAGGCAGCTCACCACACGGCTTTCTGGCTCTTCTGCAGTTTCCCTTGCAGGCTGCTTCCACAGAGGAAGCGCTGGTAGCAACACACTGAACTGACAGCTAGAAAAGCAGCAGTGTTAGCAAGTAACTGATCTGACCTTGCTTAATCCATGGCTCAGACCCCA
>NDGM010172772.1:0-10147 GCA_002564305.1 Octomys mimax | reverse complement strand
AAAATTATTCAATAGCAGCAATTTCATGCAATTTAGTTTAGAAACGCATATTCCTTTATTCACTTCCGTTTTCATCGCATTTTGCAGCCCACTGTCTGAGGTTGTGTACTGTGGAAGTAGACAGGAGTCTTTGGGCGTTGCAGAGATGATTCAGACCCAGTGGAAAGAGACTCATAGCTCAGAGCAGGAGATGATGAGCAGATTTGATTGCTGGATATTATCCATACTATCTGCTGAAAAGGTTCACTGCTTTATATAAGACCTCCTTAGGCATTGGCAGATATTCTTGTTTGAATCAGTTAGAAAGCAGACACCTCAGCAAGAGAGTGTATTTGTAGATGGCTTTGAGGGCAGACCCCTATGTGGGGCTGCCTAAGAAAGGTGATGTCAATGGTCCACCTGTGTTGCTATATACCAGGTGTGATTAAAAAAAAATACGCTGAATGTTTAAATTTTAAAACAAGTTGCTGCAGTAGAAATCAGACTACAAATCCCCCTCAGAATCCTCTCCCTTGCTTCAAGCACACTTATCATGCTTGCAACTTTCTGAAGCAGTTCTGGAAGTTCTCTTTTGTGAGTATCTTTCGTGGCACTGTTGTGGCTGCTTTGATGTCAGAATCACTTCAAAATGTTGACCTTTCGCACTCATTTCTGACTTTAGGCAAGAGCTGGAAGTTGCATGGTGCCGGATGTCAAGGAGAAATAAGGTGGGAAAGGGCACCATCATGTTTTTATTTGATAGAAGTTGGCATCAGTGACAGATGACCACAGACACAATACATTTTTAAATTAAAAGTTTTATTTCAGTCAAAGATACGTAGTCATGAGTTTCCTTCAGAATACTCCTTCATTTATCTCATTGCTCTTGGCAGTGTATCTCTTACTGTACTGAATTATTATTATTATTTTACATCTTTGCATCACTCCTTGCATACCCAGGTTAGGTAATGCCAATGACATGATCAGGGTTCCATGTGGAGTTGGCCACAGCACTTTAGAGAAGGTCTTTGGTAAAGGATGAGCTGTCAGAGATGGTAGAAGACCTAGAGGAAGGCTTTGCAGTAGTTTATAAGGAGTTTTGGTTGGTGGGAAGAGCTTTGGAGTTGGCCAGGGATAGCTTTGAGTCCTGACCTTCTCACTGCCTAGCTCTGAAGTCTTGAGTGAGTCTCTCTGAACCTGATTCCATAATCAGATGCAGAATGTGATGCTACCATTTTTTATTCTACATGATAATCAGAGCTAATATTTTAAGTACTGGCACAGCACATAGCATTTCCATCGAATATAAATGGTAGCTATTTTTATTTCCTTTAGATTTCAGTGTCCTTCTCAAGGTGGCAAATTTGTGCTATATTTATATGTTTTAAACCTTCTTTTAGAATAGATAGCAAAAAAAAAGTGACTCTAAGTGTATATCCTACACATCTATGTGGGCCAAATGAGGAAGCACCTTGTTTAAACTGCAAAAACTTGGCACATAACACATTCCCTTTGGTTACAGTCAGCTCTGCTAATAAGGTACCCAACACCCATAGGTAGAGATGGACATTTGGCTTTATCTACCCTGCCTCAGGGACCTCACAGGTGACTGTGGCCCTCATCCTTAGTGATAGGCAAGAACCTTTTAAAAACTGATTCCTTTTCATGCAGAGAATCAGTTTTACGTAAGACCAAGACAGAAAGACATGTTTTCTCTCAAATCTTTCTGCATATCAGTGCTTCTGAGTCCCTTAGAAAAAACAACTGTCTGGACTGCAGGAAAGAATTTGATTCATTGGGCTGGTGAGACTTTAAAAGCCAATGCATGGTGGCATATACCTGTAATCCAGTACTCTGCAAGACTGAGGTAGACGGATCAGCCTGGGCAGCTAACTGATTTAAAGGATATGGTCTTGAAATGCAAAAAATAGCTTAATCCCTGATAATGCAAGAAAACAAACAAACAAATAAACAAGCAGATTCCAACTTTATTGCCTATTCCAGCACCAAAATGCTCTTTGAAACACTAGCAGCAATTGTCATGGTGCTTATAACAAAACTAAACCAAAACTCCAAATCAATCTTACCAGAATGTTCATTGAATTTAGGCTTAGAATTTTATGCTCGGGCTAGAAATGAGAAATCAAAGATCAGAGCTGTATCCCTAGGCAGGGGTCATTTGTCATACAAGTTTATTCAGTTGTGTAGACAGACTATGTTTGGGATCTATTCTATTTACAAACCCCGGATGTCTTATCAATTTCCAGTTGCTTAGACAAAATACCTGACACCAGCAGCTTAAAGGAGGAGAGTTTTACTTTGGCTCGTGGTTTTTAGAGGATTCAGTCAATAGTTGGCTAGGAAGGAAGAAGGGTGTGGAAGAGGGAAGGTGCTCACTCTCACTTTATAGCATCCAGGAGGCAGAGAGAAAAGAGAGGCACAGAGGAGTGAGATGCAGTCTTCCAGCTCACGCCTCCAAATGACCCACTTCCACCCTGGCTCCATTTCCCAGCATCCCATTCAGCTCTGAACTTTCCATGGGTGAGTCCATGGATGACTACAGTGCCCCTACAGACCCATCACCCTCCCCAAGCCCACTTTTGAACACATGAGCCTTTTGAGGGATCTTCCAGATCTCAACCACGACACTGGTGTCATCTCTTTTCCTGTGATTTGGCTGTTTTGCAGTAAAATCAGCGTGATAATAATTAACTTCTATTACTTGTACTTATGAGATAGGGAATTAAACTTTGGGTCCAGTGCACAAGAGAAACATCTGAGACATCTGCAGGCAGGGAGAGCGAATCTAAGCAGGTGAACTTAGGTGAGACAGCCTGTGGCTCGGGTGGAATTAAGCTCTGATTTTAATATTTTTCTGGGCTTGCATAAGTAACAGGTGCAGAATTATCATTTCATCCAAGGTACAGAAATTGAAAGGATATTTCCTCCTGTGTCTGAACCTTCCTCAGTGGAGATACCTCGTGCGGGAGTCAGACCTGGACATGGGCTAGTCGGATAGTCATACTTTCATAGAAAAAATATGATTCTATTCCCAGAGAAGTTTACCACCTGTAAGAGAACATTGCAAGAGCTATTAACACAAGAGATGCCATCTTAACACATTTGTAAGTGTAGGACAGTATTTTTGACTATGGAAAAAACCTGTATAGCAAACTTTAGAATGGATTAATCTTCCTTAACTGAAAATTCATTTTCGTTCATTAGCAACTTTCCATTTCCCTCCCTTCTCCCAGCCTCTGGCAGCCACCGATCTGCTCTTTGATTCTGTGAGTTGGAATATTTTGGACGACTCCTTCTGTGAGGGGTCTCTGTCTGTCTTTGCCTTTCTGTGCATGCCTTATTTCACTTAGTGTCATGTCTGACAGGTTGACCACACTTGAAAACTGCTGAATGTCCTTTTGAAAAGGCTGAATCACATTCCCTTTTGTCTTAGTTACTTTTCTCGCTGCTGAGGCAAATACCTGACACCTCAAATTAGAGGAGGAAAGATTTATTTGGCTTGCAGCTTGGGGAACTTAGTAAAATCCTATCTCAAAATTTTTTATAAAAGGGCTCGGGATATAGCTTAGTGTGAAGGTTCTGGATTCTGGGTTCAATGTCTAGTATTGATAAAAATAATAGTTTTCTGAACACACAGCAGGTAGTATATTAAACTGTATAAATCTAGTATTTTATATCATTTTAGAATAAAACTTTAACTAAAATGGCTTTTTGGTTGTATGTGTCTTACTGTAGATTTTTTTTTCTTTTTCTTTGAGAAACCAGATACCCTGTTTCCCCCTTTCAGTGAATTTTGAATAGAGTAAGTTTTTAGAAAACAATTATGGAATGGATGAATTTGAGTGATTTTTAATGTGACATGAATCTAAAATTTCCATTTTTAATGATAGATACTTTTCAGCTTATAGCACATATACAGCATTAAATGGCATCTGCAGTCTATTGCTTGGGGTAGCCACTCTCCATGTGTATATGAGGTTTATACCATGGCATTCCAATTTCATTGAAAAAGACAGAGGTATCAAAAATAGAGCTCGTACAGAACACAGCTTTAGACCCAGGTTCTTCTGCTCGGCACCCTCTTTGTGGCTCAGGGAACTTGGGAGGCCTGATTCTGGACACTTGCTTGAAGCAGGTTCCTCACCAGTACCTTCCTGGGATGCTAGGGGTGACCTCAGGTGCTCAGCAGTGTCCCAGCTGCTCCAATAAACACCTGGAAGCCAGCAGGCACTGGGGCTGAGTTTGGGCAAGAGGATTTCTAGGCCTCATGGAGCACCAGGGGAGGCCAGGCAGCTGCTTTACACAGTAGCTTCCAGGTGCTTTAGGTGTACCTGAAGTGAACAGAAATAAAAGACAATCTGCAGGGAAGGTGAGTGCCTTTTCCCCAGTTGGGGTCCTGGCTGGTCTGTGATACAGACGCCTCCCACCTTTGACTCTGCTCTCTGGCACTGAAAGCAGTTCCTGTTTGAGTCCAGCCTGAAAGGTGAGAGCTGATTCCTGCAGCCTACTCTGCCAGCCCTGTAATCAGATGCTTTGTGCCTCTCACCATCCTGTGACCTTCCCTGCCAATGGGGCTGGGGCTGAGAGCCCCAGGGTCTTTAGGCATTAAGTTCTGCTTCTGCTTCCGATGTCACTCTGCTTCTTGGTGATTTATCATTGGCTACTTAAAGCACAGTGGGTACAGTAACTAAACAGATCAGTGCTCATTTAATAAACTGCTGGTTGCATTGCTCAGAATGCACCTATCTTCTTTGTCGCCTCTTCTGCAGGATCCTTGTGATATGGGCTCTCTAAAGGGAATTGGAAGAGTTGGAAGAGGCAGGCCTTTCTTCACTTGGGTTTCCCTGCAGGTGCAGTGTGAGCGTGTGGGTTGGGATGTTGAGCTGTTAAGGCATTTATATCATGCACAAGAGAGGCAAGCAGATGTGTGCAGACCTCCCTGTCGCAGATGGCACATGCACTGACCAGCCCCAACCCTGAATTTGCCTATAGGAGCCCTTGGCTCTGTTTCTCCTAATGAATGTCATGGTTGATGATGGTTTTAGTAGTGATTATTGGCATCATTACATTGGGAGATGCTGGACATTCCTAACAGGCAGAATTATCAGCTTTTCTTCTTTCAGATTTCTGGGGCTTAGGAGGACTGATCAGGAAAATTGTTTCTCTGTGAATCCCAGAAATCCTTGACAGAGGCTAGAGTGACCTTTAGGAAGGCAGAGAGCTACTTAGTGAAGGGGAAGGACAGGAAAGTGCCTTTCTCATGCAGTTCTTTATTTGTCTAAGTTAATCTTCACCATAGTAGTGGGAGAGAACTTTGCCCTTGGTTTTATGGAAGAAAACACCCAGAAGCAGGAAGGTATAGTAATGGGCAGCAGAACATCTGCAGAGCATCTGGCAGTGATGGGGTGGCATGGGAGAATTGCGTAGGGAGCTATGCTCTGATGCCCACTATTGTGCCCACCTTGCAAGCCTGTGCCATAGGCAAGGGTATGCTCACGACAGCTCCTACAGGGGGCCTCATGAAGGGCCACAAAACTGCTGCCTTATAGCAGCCTTTGCCCAAAGCAAAAAGTAAAAGCCTTTCTTATAAGTAATTTCCATGAAGCTCTATACATGGAATCTTAAGTAGATTCAATGTTTATAATCATCAGTATTCATTGCACCAAAGTCTGAGTGTTGGAAATCTTAGATCCTGTTTTTAATACCACCAGGGGTCTGTGCAATAGAAATACAATCCACTACCAGAAAAGCTATGCATGGTTTCTGGTGTTCATCCATGGGCTCTCTGGAGGCCCGGTGCTTTTGCTTCATTGAGTGGTCATGGAAATATGATGTAGCAGAAATTGTGCTGTACTGTGATATGAGAAATATGTCCTGTTGGGGTCTGTCATCTCCCTCCGCCCTGCTGTTTGGTGGCTCTGTGTCTCAGTTACTCTTCTCTCCTTGGTGGGGCAAATACCAGACACCCAAAATGAAGGAAGGAAAGGTTTACTTAGCTCACAGTTACTGGAGGTATCAGTCCATACTATGATGGCTCCAAGGCAGAGCATCACAGGGCAGAAAGCAGCCTTTCCTGGCGGTGGCAAAGAGCAAGAGAGCAAATGGGAGGAGGAGCAGCAACAGTGGCAGCAGAGAAGATGTCTGTCTCTGTGTCTCTCCTATGGTGCATTCAGGCTATCCACCTCAGGCTGGGTGTAGCACTCACACCCATAATCCCAGCTGCACTCTGACCTCTAATCCCAGCCTTGGATCACCCATAATCTCAATAGATCATGAATTAATCACAAATGGTAAAAGTCTGCCCTATGACTGCATGAGGCTTTGGGGGGACACTTAAGGGACAATCCATATCATTCTTGTTATGGTTGCTTGTTGCCTTCCGGTCATCTAAAGGGTCTCTCATGTTTCCTCTTTGATGTCGTATGCTCTTTGATGGTAGCTTGACGCGTCACATAAATATACGTTGTATTCAAAAATTGGGATGCACTCCGCATTGACCAAATACACATTTAATTATGTTTTAACATTTTGCTGGTTCTGCTTTGGAAACTTAGTTAAAAGAGAGTTTGTAATTAATAGAATGAGATGACTTTAAGTGCTGATTTGGTGCTTTGGGATTAGTGTTTGGAGCATAATTATTTGGGACCTCCAGAAATTGGCACTGAAGCGGAGAAAGCTTCAGTTGGGATAATGTAGGTCATTTCTCAGTTGCTGTCTGCACGAACAAATGCTTTCTGAGCCTCCTCAAATACCCCAAAGCTTAGCGGTTGTCATGGGAATCAGTCCTACTTTGGAGTGGGCTACTGTAGTGCTTGCAAATGTGGGGTTTTCTCAAAGGCGTCGAAAACAGGTGTTCAGACAAAATCCTGCACAGTCTTCCTCTGTATCTGCAGGCCTCACGATTGTGGATTCCACAGCAGCAGACTGTGTATGAGAGATGTTCAGACTCTTTTCTATCTTGTCATTATTCCCTAAACAATAGAGTGTAACAAGGGCTCGCATAACATTTGCATCGTGTTGGGTATTGTAAGCCCTTTAGAGACGGTGTGTAGTATAGAGGAGGGTGGGAGGGTGTAGCTTACACGCAGATGGTGTGGCGTTTTGTATAAGCACTTGGGAATCCATAGACTGTGGTATGTGTGCATCCTACAATGAATCTCCCCTGTACACCAAGTCATGACAATACTTGAATGGTCACAATAGCATCATTCATAATCCCCAAAAGTGAAAACAGTCAAAAATGTCCAGACCCTGAAGAATGGATGACCAAATGTGATTAACCATACATGAAATACTGTTGGTAAAATCCAATAGCATTGTTGTGTTGGTATACATTTCAGCATGCATAGACTGGGGAAAATTATGCTAAGTGAAAGGAACCAGATGTCAAATGTTGTATATTGTATGATTGCAATTATGCAAGGTATCTACAGTAAGTACAGGAAACGGCAAGGTTTGCCAGGCGCTGGGGGTAGGGCAGGGTGGGGGAGGAGTGATAGGCACTCACTATGTAGTGAGTACAGAATTCTCTTTTGGGGTTATGAAAATTTTCTGGGTCTGTGCAGGGTTGATAGTTGCAAAGCAAAGCAAATGTAGCAAATTCCACTGACCTGTACATTTTAAAATAGTTAAAGTAGTGAATTTTATATTAATTTTAATCATAATTTGAAAAAAAACAAAAACAAAGGACACCATAGAAGCCCCACAAGCATATGTAAAAGAGGAGAGTGACCTGGCCTTGACTCTAGTGTTTCTCATGTGTGTGAGTTTTGCCATCTGTCTGAGTTTCTCTTTTTTTCTTGGTAACCTGAGGGGAATAGTGTTCTTTAATTACAGTCTTGAGAATTAAGTGCCTCTAAAGAACCATGCTAAACTCCTGGACATGGAGTTCTTTTTCTAGTAAGTTCAAGTTAAGACTCAGAATAGTATCAAAAGTCCCAGATGGATATTGGACAAATTCTAAATTAAGAAAAATTAAGTAGATACTGCCTTTGGGTTTTCCCTATGAACAAAGGGACCCTCAAAAAAGCCTTAGGAAGGCTTTTCAAGGAGGGACCAGAGAAGAAGCACACTGAAGGCTGCATAAAATGTTCTAGAAATGCTGTTCATCTCTTCTGTTTCCCATCATCGCATTTATCATGGCAGCACAGCTCCCTACACAGCCTCTCACTTCCTCTTGCCTTTAGCTTCAATCCCCAAACTTCAATCCATGCTCTTCCCTCCCTCGCCCCTTCTGCCCCTGTCCTCCCCTGAGTAGCTCCTGCTTCTAACTGTGCCTCAGCTCAGTTCCATCTTGGTTCAGACCGTTGCATTCTGAAACTCGGAATGAGAGGCACTACCGAAGTCCTCTGCCTTTTGTGAAGAAAAGCTCATACTTTTACCTCTGTCATGGGAAATTTGTGTTTGTGTAGCCAGTGTTCTTTGTTAATCTTCACAAGCTTCGCAGTGAGTCACCTGTTTATCCTTGTCCTCATTTTTATGAAGGATGGGAAATTGAAAAGACTGTATTTTTTTTTTTTTTAGTGGTGCTGGGGATTGAATCCAAGAGCATCACACTGAGCCACATCTTTGGCCTTTTAATGAACTATTTTTAAAATTTTGAGATAGGGTCACTAAGTTGCCCAAGCCTGAGCAAATCTGTAATCTCTCTGCCTCACCCTCCCAGAGACTTTCACCAATTGCCTTGTGCCTCCATTTGAAAGAAAATGCTGTTCTATAGGGTATGAAAAGAAAGAAAGAAGACTTTCAACAGGTCTCTTTCCCTTCAGCTGACAAAGTTAGCTCCTTGGTGGCCGAGGAGCAGATGTAGTTAATTTGGTGTCTAGATTTGATTTTGAGAGGGACTCCTGGTAATAATTTTGACTCCCAAGTTTCAGCTCAGGAACCTCAGGAAGCAGTTACCAAGGAAACTAAGGCTCTCAGAGGTGCCTTTTGTGGTCAACTCCTGTGAGCCGAGAGTGACTGAGTCAGGATTGTAACTCAGGCGCTGGACTCGAACCCCACACTGCTGGCTGCTCCTTGCTGGGCCTGGGTGAAGTGTGTCCGCCTCCCTGCTGCCAGTCTCCTCTGTCAGCCTTGAGCCCTAGCACTAGCTGATCCTGACCCCAGCTAGAAGGGGGGTGTCCTCGCAGAAGCTCTGGTCTGGGGAGCTGGAGGCCTCTTACCTCACCCTTCACTCTTGCCATCACTTGGCAGTTAGAATTCAGCTTCCTCCCACTGTCCGATTCTTCTTCATTATCTAGATCTGTTTGCTGGTTACTGTATTTTTCCTATGTGTACTTTGCCAGAGACAGTGCGAATATCTCCTCTTTTATTAAGAAGAATCTTCCTGCAAATCCCTACGCCAATCATCTTTCCCAGTGTGGTCGCCACACATGACCATCCAGGCCACCCCCAAGGAGACAATGACACTGATTTGCCTAGTTTTGAAACATTGTAGAAATTCATTCACCAGCTTAATCAGAACAGAATATAATTCTCCTGCTGAGTTAATTCTTTCTGCCAGATAACCTGAGTCCTTTCTGCTCTGTTATGTGTCCACCGAAGAGGAAAGACATCGTCTGTCACGCACTGCACGCACACCCACGCACACGCAGATGCATATTTCGTCAAACCTGCATCTCTGCTCTTGGGTTTGCTTCCAGTGTGGGCCTGGCCACACTGGGAGGATTCCATAGTGCTCTGCCCTCTGGGCGCCACGCACAGTCGGCCTCAGGCAGATACCTCAGGGATAGACGGTCAGCTGGATGAGGCCGAGAGCTGACACTGTGGAAGGCGGGGTCCTGGCAGAGAGCCGGCACACCGAGTTTGATTTGTCTCCAGGCACGCTGGGTTCCAGAGCCTGTGTGGAGACAGACATGGAAGCCGGCTCTTTTGCGGCTTCAGTTTTTCCAAATGTATTGTCAAAGGGCTTTGCAATCTAGACACACTGGCGCTTAAGGCCACTGTGAAGCATATGCATTCATAGTTGTAACTTGTGTCTAGTTTACTGCCAAAAACATGTATGCCTTAGGAAGAACTTGGTTCCTATTGGTGTCTGAAGCTGGCTGAGAGTAGAAAAGAATTTAAAAAATGGTTCAAGTAGCTTTCTTTATTGCCTTGGACTTCTGAGATTTGAGAACTGTGGATTTTTCTTTCTTCTTTCTTT
>NDGM010172167.1:0-10692 GCA_002564305.1 Octomys mimax | reverse complement strand
AAAAAAAAATAAAAAAAATAAAAAGACAGAAATTCATGTTCAAATTTTCTAGGTCTAAATCAAATTCAGAGATTTTTATTCAACATAACAATAGTAACTTTCAATATATAGTAACTCTCCTAAGTATTTTATAACTGTTGTCTCTCTAATATGAATCAAAAACACATGAATGAGATAACTTGTAACAGTATTTTAGGTTTATAGATGAATATTATAAGAACAGTTGTAGTTACTGAGTGTAAAATGGAAATCCCACCCACAAGTCTGATTGAACGGTCAGTGCCTGTTACTTATATCACTTTTCTGTTCATGAGACTGATTACATCAAAGAAGATTAAGCATTAGTGAGAATGTCATTCATTTATTTATGGCCACCTAGAACTAGGTTACTATTCACCTTTCAAAATCTCTATAAAACCTGTAACTTGATGAAATTATAGAGGTGTCCTTAGTTCTTGGCTGCCAGCTTGTTATCTCCACAGCATAAGAGACAGATTTATCAAAAATCTTGTGACAGATACAGTACTCTAGGGCCTATCTCTGCAGCCCACTACATTGCTATCGTCCTCTGAACAAGACCTCAGGTGATACTGTGTATGTGTCACTGTGGGACACATTGTCTGACTTACAAGCATGGACCAAAATTAATTTTGAAATCTGTATATACATTTCAGAAGAGTTTGAAGATATCTTATTTGTTAAACTTATGGCCCTTATTTGAAAACACAAAATAATTTTGTTCAGATCTTTCAAATATCTACAATAAGACAATAAGACTAGAGGGAATTTCATATTCAGTTGTATGGATCTTGCTTCTTCTTTAGTCTTCTAGATATATTCTTAAATTCTTAAATTCAATTCAAATTTAATATATTAACAAAATACTTTGTATTAGCATGATACTTTTGCAGTGCGTGATGCATTTTGAAAAGCTTAGAAAACTTAAAGTGTAAATCAGAAGGTTGTTTCCTTAGGAACATTTAAAATACCATACAAGAAAATAATTGAAGAAAAATATATATTTTCTTTATTGATTTTTAAAACTTGTACTTTGTATACATTAATGAAACATTGTATTTATGGCATATGAGTTTGTAAATATTCATTAATAACATGACTCTTTCTAATCTGTTCTAAAATAAAGAATTAGAGAAACTCTTCCCTGAAACTTATAATTTGTATTTGCTTAAAATGTGTGTAGTTTTATATTATTCCAAAGCTTAGAAATCTTAGGAAAAGAAATATTTGTATTAAGAGATAAAAGGTCAACAATTTCAATCCTGTGGACTTTAACATATCTGTCCAATGTGTTCTAGTAAGACTATAAATACAAATTTATGTTTCTAAAAAATTAATTGTTTTAATGAATTATATCTTTTAATTTCTTTGCTTTCTGTCATTGTTAAGTGTTAGAGAATTTAAGGGAGTGCATTACCTGTTAAAGTAAGACTGGTGTTCTGTCTGCATTTTTATCCTCAGGCAAGAAGTTGACAAATGAACATGCATTTTACCTCTGAGAGTTCCATAAGCTGGTATTGCCCTGACACTGCGGAGTGTTTACCACAGAAAACCTCTGCATCCATCACCCAGGGCCAGGTTTTACCTGATTCTAATTCCACTAACATTGAAATCAGAAGCTCTTTGTGAGTCATTTATCACACTTATTAAAATGTTCCATTGTGGATTAGAATAGCAATTCACTATTATTTCAGAGTGCTGCCCAAGGGGCATTCTATGCAGCAAATCTTAATGCTTTATTGAAATAGTAGTTCAGTTTTAATAAATGACTCTTTGCAAAAGTACCTCTGTTTCAATTATGAAAGGTGATATTAGCTTTTTAAATCTGGCATCTGTGATCAAGATTATATACATCTCTTAATGTAAGATTTTACTTTTCTGCCCTAAGTATTCCATCCTCAGTGTTCAAAAAAGCAAAGTATATGTCAGTTGGATTAATTACACTATTGTGGAAGGAATATTTTTATAAATTCTCCTATTGAAGTAGGGTCATATGAACAACAAACATATAATAAAGAACTTCAAAATGACAAGTATATTTAATTTGTTTAAGAAGTAAAGAAAAAAAATCCATGAGTAAAGAAATATTTAGCCCAAACATATATCATTTCTGAATATCTGAATTTACTATATTTGCCCTGCAGGCTTTCACCCAAACAAAGAGTTGTTACAACTTTTTCAGAAACATTCAGTAAATCACTGTCCACATGATGATTCTTCCTATTGCTTTCTCTTTTCCTTTACTCTGTCATGTTTGCTGTCATTTTCAGTCTGTTGGTGACATTATGAATGACAGTATCAATTTGACTTCTGACTAGTAAATGAATAAAAATCATCTTCTACACACTATAATTCTCTTCATCCTCTATGAAGTTTCAGTAACTGTGACTTCAGACTTCAGAAAACCAAAGACAGAATTGTGATTTATAATAATGTTGAAGTACATAGGGAACAAATTTATGCTATCCCAATGACATTTGAATAAATGAAATAGCATGAAGTTTTGTATTATTATGGTTCTTCCTGTTACGATTTGTGTTTGGATGTCCCCCCAAAGCCTTAGGCTTTTTCAGAGTTGACTATTAGAATAGAAATGTGTGACACTGGAACTGATTCATGTTGTAATGCTAGGATCAAGGGTACTAAGATTAAGGTTGTGAGTAGTACCTGCTCTAAGTAACCTGGATAAAATATAAGGGACAGAAAAAGCTGTGGACATCCTTGGCTTGTTTTGCTACCTTTTCTCTGCCATGGACACTTTCTCCTCTACTATGCCTGTCTGCCATGTGGCACTCTGCCTTGGACCCAACCAAGGCTGGACTGACATATCTACAAACTGTGAATAAATAAATTTTTCCTTCTTTAAATTTGGGTGTTGGACATTTTGTCTCAGCAAGAAAAAAGGTAACTAAGACATTTCAGTGAATTAACTATAGCCTGAATTATAACACATTACAATGGTTCAAGTATGACCTAAATTATTTACCCACAGTTACCAAACAAGTAACAGAAAAAAACAAAAATAAGCTTTAAACCAAAAATTTATTAATTTATTCCTAATATTAAATTGTGCTTTCTACTCTACCTTGACATGTCCATTTGAAAGTTTAGTATGTCTTTTTAGCAAGGAAAATTGAGTCAGGAGACTATATATAATTTATTTTTTCTAAATTCAGATGTGATCCTGTAATATTATAGCAATTTTGAATTCTAAACCCAATGAGATTTAAGATTCAAAGTAACCTTAGTTCTTTTTCTCTGCCATCTGATAATTCCAAAAAAAACTTTATAGAAAATGTACAAATATAATAATTTCCATGTATAACCATTGCAAGAAAAATGACTAATAACTAAATTTCCTGTAGTAGACAGTGAGGAGAATGCTGGTTGTGATATTTGTGGGCATTCAAACATGAATCAGGGTTCTTCAATAAAAGTACAGTTTTTATTTCCTTTTCTTTTCTTTCTTTGTTCATGAAGGTAGAAAAATATTACTTAGTTTCCAGAGATAACCATCAGGAAATTATATTATGTCCCATAAATTAGGAAGAATAAAGAATCTGTATGAATAACACATTATTTTCTTTCGCAGAATAAACCTTGGCAAATAGATCTAGAAATTATCATAAAAATTCCATGGATTAGTCATAGTTACTCAGAAGAATATCCACCAGTGTTGCAGCTCAATTCATTAAAACTGAAGAAAAGATAAACACAGAAGACCATATAAAAACTCCTGTTAAATTAGGCAGAATGAATTATATTGTCATGTACTTTTTCAGAAATCTGACTTTTAAGATGGAGGAAAGCTTCCAAACCCTTGTACAATAATGACAAGTCTATAGCACATATATAGTTCACCAGATGGTAAATGAATACAAGACCATGTATATTGGTGGTAATTACAAATGATTTAATAATTAGATCTTTCTAGAATTTGATTTTATAGTATAGTTGCTTTTCTTGTTATTTTGATTTTCATAAAGTGAATGAATTCTTTCTCACTTCAGTAGAAAGTAGCTGCAATGTGTATTTCAATTCACCATTATGTATGTCAAATTGGAACAATATTTTCTTTTACTGTCTATCCCCTGAGTGTATTTAAGTGATGTTGTCTTTAGATTGCAGCTCATTAAACTGAATATCTGAAATAGAATGAGGATTAAGAAAACATAATATGAAAAACAATCCCCTAAACTGAAGATTGACTCATTATATTGTTCATGTAAATGCTTAATACAGAAATAATTAGTGCTCAGTTGTATTTTGTTTTAAAATAAATAACCATTAAAATAATCTAGCCATTATGTGACCTAATTGTTAAGAACACATGAAGCTGTTCACATAGTGGTAGAATATCTTTCCACCTACACATCCAAATTCATATCCATTGAAGATAAGTTTTGTTTTTGTTTATTTCTGTTCAGTAACAAAGTGAGGTTGAAGAAAAGGATTCAATTAAATGTAACTATCAATTTGCATAATTTTAATAGATAAGTTTTTCATTTTCTTGTTTCAAAATAAACATACACAGCATATAAAAATATTCCATTGTCAGACACCTATTTGTCTTTAAGGTAGTAGAAAAATAAATGGATCTTATCCCAACTTATCTAAACTATGAAAAATATATATATTTTTCTATTTTTCTTAGCTGAATGTACACCAGTAATGTAGATATTTATTGTCATAACTTTGCATTAAGGGCTAGGATTATGAAGCAAAGTTTTAGAATTTCATGCATACTTCATTGAACATTAAATAAAATAGTAAATTACTATTTATTTATGTATTAATATTCTATTACAATTTTTGCAAAGATTTACAGATGTAATCATGTGGGAAGTAGCCAGACCTATGTCTCATATTTAACAAACAGATCACAAAAGAAAATTACAAATGAAATATAATTATTGAATTTAAGTCAAAATTTTGTGAAATCATTTGTTGTTGCAATAAAAAAACATAGTTTATAGATATAGCAAGTCTCAGAAGAAAAGTTACAGCATATAAATTCCTAGCACCAATTTTTTTTTAAAGTTCAGACTGGGAATATTAAAATTAATATGCTATATTGATATTGTTTTGCTATTTGTTCAATATCTTGGGGGTAAATCTTATGGACATTCGCAACTGAACATTTATATGTCTTCTGTCTATTAATTCCACTTTTAGAAAAGAACTACATGGGTAGATAAAAATGATATTTGAAAAAAAAATCTACTACTGTATTTGTTGCAGTCATTCTGTTAGTCCTTTCCAAAGTTAAAACTATGTATTATTGAGTTATAATAAGTGATAAATATAGTCACTGTACCTATTCTTAAATTTTTGTTAAATTACGTTTTACAGTGAAATTTTGTTCACACTTTCTCAGGGCACAGAAATGATCTTTTATTTCCTATTCATGGTATTTCCTATGTCTTTTTTATACCAAATTTAAAAAACAATTAATGCAAAATATATCACTAAATACTATATAATCTGAGATTTCATTGACCAGAAATATTTAAAATAAAAGATGCATTTATTATGTTGCACATTATGTTCTGTCACAAATACAATGCTAATTAGTACCCTGTGCATTGCATTGGCATTTAAACTCTGTATGTGAAAATATACCTTGGTGATATAACATCTGCCTGGCAAGCGAGAGGTTGTGAGTTTAATTCTGGTACAAAAAAAAGATTTACCATGGCCTGGAAAATTAATTTGTTATTATTTACATAAAATAAGATAAATGTTAAGTAATTTTTAGATTTTCTTTAAGATAAATATGTATATAATGTTAAATGAGTCTACTGCATTTGTTCATTGAAGCCCAGATTCAGTTAAGTTTGAAAAATGGTTACGTTATACCTTTGTACAGATAGACAGTTGTGATTACAGGAATCACTTCATCTGGGATTGGTGACAAGTTTGGATGTATGCACAAATTATACAGTGTCATAAGAATGATAGGATATTGCCTAAGTCCTGTAAGCCCAACAAAGACCAGTTAAAATATTGCATGGGAATCCTAATTGTGTCTCAGTGTTTGATAATTGTGCAGGATTTAGATATTTATGATTTAAAGATAGAATTAGCTTATTTGAGGTGATTTAGATATGTCATTTTTTATCACTTGTATATGAGGGTTTTTTTTTTACCATTTGTTCTTTTATTTCCATGATATTATAAAAGATGATGATAGGCTTTATGGTCCTTAGATATTTCAAAAACTTTTCATTGGGACAGATACCTCTCATTAAAAATAAATATTTTGTTTAATAAAACATTTTAACCCTGATTTGATTTAATTTAGTTTAAATATAGTCAATCTTAACTGTGTTTTATTTGCTAGATACAACTTGGCTCGTTGTAAAATTTTCAAGCTCCTTGAGTAGTTGTTTAAATGCTAATATTTGAATTTATCTCTTTGTCCTGTCTTTTGTTTCTTCTATTTTTTTCGAAGGTAGATCGACTCAAGTTATATTCATAATTGTCACAGATGTAGTTTTGACATTCTCCATATATGCTTAGAGAAGTAATTTACTCTATCTGTCTTATCCAGCTACATTTTTCGCTGTTTTAAAAGAAAGGGAGATTTGTATTTTTCAATTTTGCAGCCAAATTTCACTTTTGCTAAATATACAATGCCCAGTCCTATTTTTTCTTTCCTCCATTCTTTTCTACTACACCTGTTCTGCTTTCTTCTCCCTCAATTCTTTTTTGTTGTTGTTTTGTAGATTTTTGTATATTCTCATACTTCATATATTTCTTAAATAAAATTTATTCTATTAATTAAAGTAAAATCTGACCATTTGATTATTTTTGTCTTTTATAGGTGATCTGAAATTTTTCTAAGAAGCTACAGTGTGTTCTCAACTCCTCATGATGAGCACCTTTACTTAGAAATAGCTTGTCGTGGTTCTGTCTTGGGTTGACATTACTGTTTAGCTAATGTATCTTGAATTACATATTAATTTTTGAAGAAATCAGCTACATATATCCTATTTCCCTTTTTTTTAAAAAAAAGGAGAAAAAATCATGTATGTATGTATATACATAGGATGGCTAAGATGATTATACTAGTAATTTCTATCTTTTTTTAAAAGGTAGCCGCTAATGGTTAATTTTTTGTTTTGATTAATATTACATCAGTATATCTGTAGGCTGAGCAACTAAATTCAGGACAAAAATCTGCAGTACAATGACCATTTTGAGAGGCTGGAAAAATAACTCATTGGTCTAAGCACCTGCCTGGCAAGCACAAAAACCCAAGTTAAATCCCTGGTACCACATGCCATGCTGGTCCTGAATCACACCGTGCAGGCCCCAAAACTGGGCATGGTGGCATACACCTGTAAGTTCAGCTCTGAGGAGCCTGAGATAGGAGGATCCCTCAGAGTCTGAGCTGCATAGTGTGACCCTGTATCAAATAAATAAATAAATATCTTTAAAACAACAACAATGAAACAACCATTACTGAATATCTATTTGACATTGTGTGTCATTTCTGGTGTCTTACCCATTATTTTTATTATCTTTAAAATAAAAATAAAAAATAGACTTTTACTCAATATTTACAGGTAGTATCTGTACATTATTAAAAACAGATCAAATGAGTAGTCAACATATCAATATACATGTGTCTCTTACAATATTTAATTTTTTTTACTACATTGACCAACTTTAAGAATTCTAGTCAAAAATATGTAATTAGAGACAAAAAAATAGCAAATGTAATTAGAGACAAGCTGGAATTCAAATTATGCGCTTCTCTATTGTAAGAGCAAATAGTGTTAGGAGTAAGAACTTCTTGGTAAGAATTCTATGTCCTTCTAGCATTTTTCACACACAGTTCACATGAAGTAATTTCATATATATTCTGTTCATGGCACAACCTCTCACTTAAGGATCAAAATAAACTAAAACATTATCTCTCCTTTTACCTAGTCTGTATTCTCTCCCTACAATTTCCATCTATTTTTATCCTCTGCTTACAGACACCATTTTTGTGTCCATTTATGAACTTCCCTTTGGAAAATTTTGGATATATATTTTTAAAATCCTCTATTCTTTTCCATCTCAGTTATGCTAGTCCAGGAATTGAAACATTCAGGTGAAAAATAGTAGTAAATATTTTTACTTAATTTTTCCCCAAAACAGATTCAATATATGAACTGAATTTGTTCTTTGTGCACTCCTTTTTGCGGGGAGGATGGGGTTCCTGGGAATCCATCTTAAGGCCTTGCTATTGCCAGGCAGGGGCTGTGCCATGAGCTTTATCCCTAGCCCTATTTATGGTCTCTTAATCTGACCACAAGTCAGCACCATCACACAAGCATAATGGTGCCACCTTACACTGAACTGCATCTTACCTACATTAATAAGGCAGCCTCTACATGAGTTCTCCTTTACTACAGTCAGTTTAGTCCCGTGGTAGTAGCAAGAGAGATTCTGCTAAAATAAAAGTCAGTGTGTGTAATTATATGGTGACTCTCAATTATACTTTTATTCCACTCAGCACAAAAATCAATATTTGAATCATTGCTTGCTAATCTTATGTCCTTTTTGACTTTCACTGATTTCTTTCCTTTCCTCGTTGCTCAACAGCTACAGTCATTCCTTGTTCCTCTTTACTCAGAATGCAACATTCCCATCTTCAGGCTTTTCCCCCTGTAATTTGCATATTTACTGCTTATGTAGTGTTACAGTACAGATTATTTTTTGTTAATCGGTCATTACAAAATGTTTCTTGATGTGAAAAAACTGAACTAGTTAATTTTTTTTATTTTTTATTTTTTGTATTTTAGGGAAGGGTCTACAGGATGTTCAGGGTATCACTACAAGATCGGACTTATAGTGATTCTCCTGTTCTCAGCCTCCCAAGAGCAGAGATTTCAGGCTTACACCACCACACCCAGTCTCAATTGCCATCTCAGTATGCCCTAAAGGCAGGATCAGCATGGCAGGACCAGGGATTGAATCCCTGGCCTCTGAGCTTGCTTTGTAGGTGCTTTAATCCGCTGAGCAATTTGGCCAGTTAAACTAGTTTATCACACAAGATTTATGACATACAAAGTTTCAGAATACCCATGCCATTTTTAATATTGTTGTAAACTATTGATTAAACTGAGTCAAAATAATGTTTGAAGAGGGCTGGGAGTACATCTCAGGGGCACAACACTGGCATGGTCAGCAGGAGGTCCTGAGTTCTGTTACAAGTACCAGAGGAGGAAGAGGAGGAAAAGGGGGAAGAGAAGAAGGAGGAGGTAAAGAAGGAAGAGGAGGGGGAGGAGGAAGAGGAGGAGAAGGAGGAAGAGGAGAAAAGCTATAAAAGAATGAATGTATGTATAAACATATTGAAGGTAACCCACAAAGTTAGAAAAATGATATCTATTATCTTGATTACAAGTTAATTAGACCATCTGTTCCTCTATTAATTGTACAAATTCATACTGAATTGTCAAGTTAGATAGCATAGAGAAGTTATCATTAACTGACTGGCATGCCCTTCATAAAGTATGAACTTATAGTCCATGACATTCATGGGCTATCATTTGGTCAAGAAGAAAAATATAGGTCTTATTGGAAAAAAAACTCAATCCAAACCCCCAAGTTGCCGTCCTTGGGATCCTGTTATTATTTCCAATAACCTCCATAGGAATGACTGTGGAAATGTCTTTGTGTGAGTGCATTTAAATGTTTCGCTCCCATTGTAATTAAGAGAAAGATAGTGTTTGATGGTCACATTCATGAGACAGGCATTAATGTGAAATTGCTATGCAATTTAAAAATCTTCGCAGGGACAGGCATTTGATCACCAACACACAATGCTGGCGCTGTGCCTGGGACACACTGAGATGAAATTTGAGATTGGATGTAGTGGCACACCTGTAATCCCAACACTTGAGAGGCTGAAAACAGAAGAATCACTATGAGTTCAATCGATGTAGTGAGACTCTGTACACTCTGTACTGGATACATTTAAAAATAATTTGTCTTAGATTTTTTTACTGCACATACACACACACATATATTATATATATATATTTTTATATATATATATATATTTGCTACATATATGTACAGTACAGTTTTTTAATATATGTACTATATATATTACTATATATAGTGTTTATATATATTAACATATATATTTTTTCTCTTGGAGGGTAACTAATCATCATGGCTAACTGATGTAGAAATTATTTTGTTAAACTTAAGGAAGTTTAAAAATGGACATTACAAACAGAATGAAATACAGAAAATTAACTTCAAAAGTATTTTATATAGACTGACATTACTGTTTCCCCTTACTATTACTAGTTGGACGTACACACTAATCCTTTGATTTTTTTTAATGGTCATAAAGTTTGATTAAAAGTAGAAAAAGAAATAGTCTCTGCAGAGAGTGTGGACCAAGTAAAAGTAAAAAAAGATATACACTTTACAACATGAAGGTGAGCCACAATGTGAGAGAGAAATATTGACAAAGATACAATGTGGAGAATCCTTTTTGTATTATCGCCTGCATGGGTTGACATCAGGTCTAAATCATCCTGTTGAAAACCCACTTGAACAACAATATGCAATGCATCATTGAAACTGTACTAATACTTGTTTTTTTTCATAATTTTATTGAGAAACAAATAGCAATGAGACAGTTTCAACTCAAATTGGTAGGAC
>NDGM010172144.1:0-12360 GCA_002564305.1 Octomys mimax | reverse complement strand
TTTGCTCTGCTTTTCTGGAACTTATTTCTCTTACCTCTCACATCCTGGCTTTCATACACTCTCTTCATAGTTTGCAATACTATTTGTTTCCAACTTCACTTAGCAAACTCTGTCTATAGGTTGAAGCATGCACTGATTACCTCCTCTGAATTTGGGGTTAAGTACTTTCAAGAGTCTTCTGCAGACCTGGTTAAGTAGTTTTTCACTGATGAGTTCTCTATGTAGAATGAGCCTCAAGTTTCCCCACTGACAATTTTGTCCTCTCATGAGCCTGGCATTTCAGGGCTGGAAAAAACTCAGGTTACTACACCCCCCTCCTGTGGTCATGACAGACATTGCTAATCAATTACAGCTCTCCTCTTTCTGAGTCCTGAAGGGCCTGGGAATCTTCCAGAAGACAGTGCTTGAGGTAGCCACTACTAATTGAGCAGAGCACAGGAGAGGAAATGTATTTGTCATTTTTGGTGTAGAAAAAAGAATCTGGGACAGAAGTCAGAAAAGCTAACTCTAATGCCAGTTCTGCCTTTAACTAATTGTGTGAACGGGAACTAATAATTTCCCTCTCTGGGGTTCAGTTTCTATATTTGAAATGAGCCAAATTAATTCCTTCTAGTTGTAAGTCTCCACAGTCTTACCAGCCAGTACCCACCCCTCCACCCCCCACCACATATGCACATTCTCTCCCATCAGGTGGGCTCCCAACACCCAGCGCAGGCTCTGATCTGTTCCTCTCCTGGGGCTGGTCCAAATGATCAGATTTTATCAAATATCCTGGGATGGCTGAGGGCCAAATTAAACATTCTCAGATGGTTGGAATTACCAAATCATATCATTTTTGTGCTGAAAGTCACCCCGTACTGAGCTCAGTCTTCCATGTTAAAGATCAGAAGACTGGAACAAGAGAGATTCAGTGAGTCCTTTGAGATCACACAGATCAGCAGGTTGATCCAGTCCCGGTTTCAGAAGCCCATCAAGCTTGAGATTGGGCATTATCTTGAGCTTGGGAAAGGCCTTAAGGATCCTAGCTACAGGTAAGTCGGAGCAGATACTGACCACCTGGGCTCTCCTGAAGCCTGCAAGGACACAAGAGGTACCAAGGAGGTCAAGAATACCTGCTGGTGGTCACAGGTTGAACTCAGTTTGTGTTGTGTGATTTGGAAGGGATCTGGAGTCTTCATTTTCACCTTTAAAAAGGAGTAATTGGGTAATCATTGGTCATCAAGTTTACAAAGCACAGTACTTGGTAGACTAACAGGACTGACACTGTGAAGTCTGACTGCCACAGCCTGAAGGCTGGAATCCCATTGTTCTGTGTGGGTTTCAGCATCTATACTTGAATAAAAAGATTCAAAGGTGATTTGAATTTCTCACCAGGTGGAGTGAGCTGAATGGTGGCTTATTCCCCCCAAATACATATTATGTCCTATTCTTCAGGTCCTGTGAATGTTACCTTATTGAGAAAGGGAGCCTGTGCATATGTTTAGGATCTTGAGACAATGAGATGGATCATCCTGTATTCTTTGTGGAGCCCTAAATCCAACAACAGTGTCCTTCTAAGAAGAAGACAGAGAGAGAGAGAGAGAGAGAGAGAGAGAGAGAGAGAGAGAGATTTAAACAGAGAGGAGAAAGGCAATGTGACCATGGCGGTAGAGATTAGAGTGGTGTGACCCAAATCAGTGAGTGCACAGAGCCCCTACAAGCTAGAAGGAACCAAGAATGAACACTCTCTACAGCCTCCAGAGGGAGGCTGGCATTGCTGATGTCTTGGTTTTGGGCTTCTGGCCTCCAGAAATGTGGAAGGTTATTTCAGCCACCCTGCCATTTGACTTGAGCTCTGACTTGTGGCTGAGAAGTAGAACAAGAAGGAGACTGCTCAGCCTTACCCTGTGGCCCTTTGCAGAGCTGTGCAGCTTTAGGGCAGCAGGCTCTGAGGACCAGTGCTCAGTCTTCAGGTCACAGGCCCATGCCCAGACATGCTGCCTCTGAGGTCTTCAAGGGTGTCCTCCCATTGTAGGATTCGGAAACTTTTCCTAGTTAGATGCATTTAAGTAGGACTCTCGAGATGCCTTGAGGAGTCCCCTGAATCATACAATATTCTTTTACATAATTTCACTTTCTGCTAAAATGAGTTAAGGTGAGTCTATTGTTTGTATCAAGGACCTTGATTGTCACACCAACCCTTGAGGAGAAAGAATATGGTGATATAAATTCTGCCTCCCAGACATTTGTAATCCTCTCTCCTCCTTCTCCCTCCTGCCTCTCCTCCACCAGATCTGTCAATCGCATCTAAACAACACATTGCTCTGAGCAAGGGGGCCCTGGGAGCAGCAATATGCTGACTCTCAATTTCCACAAATGGCACTGATTGCTTGGAAACCCTTAGGAAGAGCCACTGCTTTTCCATGGGGAGCGATAAGAATCTTGGATTTGTGAAGGCTGCCAGAAATGTGGCCAGTGAGAGCACGGATGTTCCTCCAGTCTGTCTGCCCTGCTCTGGAGTTTGTACCACCAGCAAGAATAGGGTAGCAGAATTTTCACTGGATCATGCATGAACTTCAGTATAGAATGCTGCTGCACTAACTCCCAAGCTGACTGCCCTGTTCTTTTCTAGGTCCTTAGGGAGCTTTACACCTGGAAGTGAGGGTCCTTTGCTCAAAATGATTGAGATGCAATAGTCAAATGATTGCAGACAATCCAAAAGCAGGACCAAGGGTGAAGCTCAGTGGTAAAACATGCAGAGGCCTGGGTTTGATCCTTAGCTTGGATTAAAAACAGACAAACAAACAAAAAACCCAACAAACAACAAAATCTCAAAGCAAAGAACACAAATGAGTGATAAGGAAGTGAAGGAGGATAGATAAAGAACACCATCAGCAAAATAAGTTAAAAACATTTGCAGCAGATTCTCCTTATGCAGGGGCTGGGGAGATAGCTCGGTGGTCTAAGCACCCACCTGGCAAGTGCAAGGTCATAAGTTCGATCCCTGGTGCCACATGCTGTGGTAACCCCGCCTCAGACCATATCAGCAAACCCTCTAACCTATCTGAATCTTGGTTTCCTTCAGGTTATACACGCTGTGTATGTGCAGTCTGCACTGCATTCTCATAACTGTGTCCTATGAAGTCTCTGGGGATGTTGCATTAGCAAATAGTAAGCCATTTCTCCAAGGGGAATATAGGCTTAGGTTGCAGCCAGAGGCTACATTCTTGTCTATTGTACAACATAATCTCTTACGTGTGCTTCTGTTTAAAGATATCATGTTTAATACTACTGCAGATGCATTAACATAGAACTCAGGCCAGGAGCACTATAATTTATGCCTAAACAAAGCCTAGCTCATCTTGCATTTTCTCTGTAAGGCGTATCATGCAGCCTCCTCAAACTTGCATGAGCACAATTCTTGGGGACTATTGTAATCAATGAAATCACTAGCAAAAAAGCACACAAACGTGCAAAGTGTGGTACTAAGTAGACCACAAAAGGATGCTTGTTTATGGCTGAAACAGGAGGGCACGTTTGCCTCATTTGACCTCAGCTGGGAACGTGTGCTTTGGGCAACTCAGCTTTTCAGTGCTCGGTCCACGTCTGCAAATGACTGTAAATGAGTATTGATTTTAGGGGTTACACATAAATCTTAACAACTGGGCACATTTCCAAATATGGAATCTGAATAACGAGGGTTAACTGTGCACAAACATAAATATACAATGCTCCTTACCTAACATGGATTTTTGTCAGGACCAAGTTCACAGGAGAATAAATGGGCAACCAGAAGGCACACATGGGTTGCTGTAATGCGTGCACAAGCACCAGCCTGGCGGTGGTCTGCTGAGGGTGCTCCTGGAAGTTGTGCCCTACTTTACTGGTAGAACAAGTTCCTGAGTTGTCTGGCTGTGGGGGAAGGTGAAGAACAGGGAAACGCCAGACCTCATACAGCTTCTCACCTTACCCTAGTGGCAAAGATGCACATTGCCTTGGCAATGTAGGATTCGCATGCAGGATCTCTCACCCACAGTTAGCAGTCTTAACTCCTAGAATCTACAAATACTATACTGAATCATATCACTACTGAAGCAAAAACATATTGCTTAATAATTCCTGGAGAGAATTTGGGGATCTCTGGCAGTGCGTCGCTGCACCCCCGGCCCCTATTAGAGAAACAGTGCTTTCCTGGAGTCCCTCCGAAGTGCGCTGAAGGTTGTAAGGCCCTTTCCCTGCACCTTCTATGCCTGTGTCCCAGTACCTGGAAGATGGCAACTCGAGGGTTCCCAAAGGACACCTGTGAAGCCTGGGGTGGGAGGCACTGTGTAAGCTGGGAGTGAGCTGGCTCCTGGAGGGCCGAGGGTGGAGGTCTGGGCTGTGAGCTGACACATGCAGCAGAGAACAGGCGCGAAGGTCTCGAAATGGGGCCACTTCCAGCCAGGCTCCCTCCGGCCTGTGTGTTTATGGAGACTGGGTTCTGTGCAAAAGCGGAGTTCCTACAACTAGTGACCTGAGGAGCCCACTTATTACCAAATGCCCACTGTACTCCAGGATTTGCACATATGGTAGGGTGTACTGAAACTAGGATGATCACATCTAGTTTCTCTGAGGAGAGACAATTGGCCCCGGTGGCTGAGGGTGAGCATTCTGGAGCCTGCTGGCTGACTGCCTAGATGCAAGGCCCCGAAGTATTTGCACCAATTGTTTAACCTTTCTGTGCCTCTCATTCCTAGATTTTAAAGTGGAGAAAGTCCTAGTACTTACTTTATGGAGCTGAAATGGAATGAAATGGGTGAACGCATGCAGAGGTTTCAACCAGTGCCTTCTCTGTAGTTAACACTAAGTATCAGTTGTGATTAACTAAAGTTGCCAATCCTTTGTGAGAGGAAGCAGGTCAGTGACACATGCTTCCTTGAACAAAAAAGATGAGGTTTTGAAGCATCAGATTGATTATGTATGGCTTCTGCCTTATAGCCTTACTATCAGAAATGAATGTCTACATAAGAGTAACCCTACTGTATTATTGGTAGTGGTAGCATTAACAGCAGCAAATATTAATTGTGCACGTATGTTTCAGGCCACACTGCTAAGTGTTTTACATGTGTTAATGAATTTGATTTCATAATGATTAGTAGTATTATTAATTCCATTTCAGATAAGGAAATTTGCAGAGAAGTAGGAGAGCAGCACAGGGCAAAACAACTTGTCTAAAGTTACAGCTGACACATGGCCAAGTGGGAGGTGAACTGAGGTTGCAGAAGTAGAAATGCTCTGTCTTAACCAATAAGCTACTCTGTCCATGCAGTTTACACAGTTTAGCAGGGCTGCTGGCAATTTAAAAGAAACAACTGCAATAATTGGGAAAGGTGCCAGAAGAAGTGACATAGTAATTAAGCCGTGCACACACCTCTGCTCTTCCCTTGGCTCTCTTGTTGATGCTGGGGTGGCAGGGACCAGATCTTACCCATCCTGGTCAGCTTTACACAGGCTTGGTTAATGTTGGCTGGTTTGGTTTGATTCAAGTGAGATGTGTCAACTCTTTTAGATGGCACTCAGTGTCTGAGCTAATGATTTCTCAAGTGTATGTTATGAGCCCGAAGGGTATGTGATTGTTTTTGAAATTTGAGCCAGAAATGACAATCTCTGTTTAAGGATGTAAGAATGCTCAAAATAGGGCTGATGTGTACAGAAGGCAAATTTGCTAAGCATGGGCTCCTTTGGTTTCTAGATCATTTACAACTGGCTATCTCAGACTCTGGGATGCTGCACAAAGCTCCAGGTAGTCCTGGCTCCTTGCATAAGGGACTGTCGATGTGAAAGGAGCAGACAGATCACATCTTTGCAATGAATTCTCCACATGCTGCAGCTCATAGTAAGACCTGACCCTGTGCTCACTGAGGACTGAAGATGGAGACAAGAGCCAGTAGTTGACAAATGCAGCAGAAAGGCCAGAAAGAGACTCTGCCTCTGCCTGGACCTGCCCAGCAATTCAGTGATAACCACCATTCATTCCATCCGTGGGAAGCTCTAGGCCTCAGGGACGCTGAATGAGGGCTGCTTTGCTAAAGCTTTCTTCACCTGACCTGCCTGCCCAGCCCAGGCCATGGGGATCATTTCTCCCTCTGCTTCCAGGAGGCTCTTTAGAGATGTCGTTCACCTCGGCCCCATTCACAGTTCTTTTTACCGTCAGCCATAAAGTATTACTTCCATTCCCTGGCCAACTGGTAAACATAAGTGGTTTTAAAATGTAAGGGTCAGAACTGAACAAAGCACTCTCTGCATGGCTTTGCAAACCTGGACACTGAACTTTAAAGTGCTGTTCTCATTTCTTTAGTCACAGCTCACCTTTGATGGTACTGGTTTGCCCAATAAACCAGACCTCATACTTCTTCTTCCCCTCAATAAGCGCCAGTCCCAGGACTCTGAGAGCTAGGAGAAATGGGCATGAACAGGGGTGGGGGAGAGGGCGGGTCCCAAAGCACAGAGGCCTGTCATCTCCTTGAACAAGCTCCCAGACAGATTGGACCTGTGTCCTGAGGGCTGGGGTGCAGGAGAACAGGCAGGTGGATGAAGGCCCTGCGGAAGGACACTGGCCTGGGCATAGGACATCTGGCTTTTGCCAAGGACTGAACTGTGTCCTGTGGAAATCTACTCAGCATGGATTCTATCCAGAAGTAGGGCCTTGAGGAGGTGAATTGAAGGAGGCCACAGGGTAGGGCTCTGATCTAATAGGTCTAGTGTCCTCATAAGAGACACTCAGGCCCCTGCCAACACTGCTCTGCCCCTGTCATGTGAGAGAGTGGGGAGAAGGTGCTGTTTACAAGCCAGAAAGAGAGTCCTCACCAATAACTCATCCTGCTAGAGCCGCATTTGGAACTTTGAGCTTCCAGAACTGTGAGAACTTACTGTCTTGTCTCTATGCTCCCCAGCAGCCTGAGCAGATAAACATACGTTTGAAGCACATTGATCCATGTGCCATGAGACAGAGGGGGCATTTGCTCTGCTCCCCAGAGATGTGGCAAGGATGAAGTACATGGAACCTGAGTGTGCTGGTGTCCTCTAGGCTCACCTCATTAAGTCACATGGACAAAATACTGGTGGGGTATTAGACATTACTGCCAACCCTCTTTTTTTAACAAGGGCTCTTGTTAAAAAGGCATATAGGCAAGGTTAAAAGGTTATTTAGGCAATTTTGTTTTAGATAAAGCTTCACTAAGTTGCCTAGACTGGCCTAGAATTTGCTATCCTCCTGTCTCAGTCTCTTTGTTAGCAGGGATTGCAGATACGTACCACCATGACTAGTAAGTTATTCACTCTTTTGCAGCTGTACCACTTCTTCCACCTCCATGTTTTTTTTTTTTTTCTTCACTCTTCTTACTTCCAGAGTGTGTAAACTGAACTTCATGATGGGCATAGGGCCAACAGAGAAAAACCAAACTCTTGGGTCTTTATCCCCTAGGTTGGATTGGGATTCCCATTAACTTATTTCTTCCAAGAGCTTGTAAAAAAAAAACAAACAACTTTCAAAGGCCATGTTAGACCATGTTTTATTGGGAAAAAATTGCTCAAAAAGTATTGCTTGCTTACCTAAGCAAGTTGGTACCTACACTCCTCTCACCCATTCACAGCATAGGAACCTACAGACCAAAGATTTAGATCCCTCTTCAGCCATTTGCTATCTAAGTGTTTCTGAACAGATGATAGAAGTAAGTTATCTCACATGTGCCTGGAAACAATATGCTCCTTTTCGAGCAAGTTATGCTCATCAGCTATATGCTGGGACCCAGGGGACATGCTCCAGGCCTGGACTGATCTGTTTCCTAGAGAACTTCCTGGATCAAGAGTGGAGACAGGCAAACATAGTGGCAGCTCTCTCAGAAAGCAGAGTATGCTGAAAAGATGGTGCAGAACTACCGGAGAGGCTGGGCCAGGCAGAATCCAGAAGGCACCATGGAAAGGTGGAATTTGGAAGATGAAAGCAAGCAAGCAAGCAAGCAAATCATGGTGTACACATGGGAAGAATTGCAGTGTAGAACAAGTAGGTGCAAAGCTCAAAGGAGAAAAGGTAAGGGTCAGTCTGGTTACAGACCAGTCTTCTCCCAGAGTTGGACTACAAACAGGTCCTCTAAATGAGCTTCTACACGGACTCACAAGGTCTGCCCAAAGTCCAGTCCAGAAAGTTGTAGTGCTACCTCTTACTGCTTAAAGTCAAATGGAAAGGCAGTGACTGCCTGGGCACAGAGAGTCATTGTTCTTCATCCCTGGAGCAGGTTTGGTGCTAGTGACTCCACGTAAAGACGAAAACATTTTGATTGAGACTCCTCAAAAAGGGTTGTTCTGCCCACTCTCTAAGCTGGAAAGAGCAATAGAAGAGTCCACTGGAGGTATCCTGGCCACTGGCTATCTAAGAGAGATGTCATCAGTTCTCTTTTATAGAACCAGCTAGGCAGAATCCACAGTTTTATTGAGGATAGTCTACTACCTGGGATTGAACTGTCCATCAATTCTTTAAGAATGTGTAGCTAAAGGCTTGTCAGATTTTGAACATTTCAAGTATAGCATAGGCGTCCCATCATAAGCTGAAATGGAATTAGTCATCTTATGACTGCATCTGGACAATGTGGCACATTAGCACTCAAAGCTTACCCACTCTGGCCACTTAGAGACAGTATCTACCAAAACAGAATTTCCCCCAGGACTCTTACTAAGATCTATCAACGCTGAATTCAGGCAGATGGGTAATCTTTCTGTAGGTACAGAAGATGTGTGAGATATGGATGGGGAAGTGGAAGAGGGCAATGGCATGGAGATCAAAGGAGAAGAGGTAGGAGGTATCACAAATTCTCAGAAGAAAGTTTGGCAGAGCTGGGACAGGCTGGGCAGTAATTTTTCATGCCTGTATCTTATAATATGAGCAATTCTTTTGAAGATAATAGTACTCAATGTACTAACCATTATTACTCTTCCATAATCTTGTTTTGAAATTTTATGCCATTGTTTTTATTGTTTATTTTTCTTTTCTTTAAAATTTAAAAAATTGCTTCTAAGGCTGAACAATGATTCTCAAGGGGTAGGACAGGTTCTAGCTACAGAAGTCCTTAGGGAGGAGGTAGGACACCTTCTACGATAATAAAATGAAAGCAGCTCTCCCAATTGACTTTATTTTCTTTGTAAAATAAAAGACATTATTCACTTGGAGTTAGATGCTAGATGGATGTGGGAGAGGAAGAAGACTCTATGCCCATGAAGCACAGATGAAATGCCTAGGTAGGAAGCAGGGTAGAGAGGAGATACCATAGCTGGAGAGGCTGGTGTATGAATAAACTTTCCATTACTCTAACAAAATACCTGACACAGGTTACTTATAAAGAAAAATTTATGGAGCCTGGTTGTGCTCACAATTTGGAGGTTCAAATCCAAGATTGGGTAGCCTATTGGTTGGCCTCTGATGAACCATTGCAGTTGGGGATGGGGAGAGGACATTGAGGACTATTATAGCCTCAAAGCATGTTCCCAATGAACTAAGGGCCTCCTTCTAGGCTACACATCTTTCATATCCACAGCACTACCCAGTATTGCCACCCTGGGACCAAGTTTTACACTGTGGGCCTTTGAGGACTCTCATGTAAAGCCAAGCTGAAGGCCTTGGGGACTCTTGCAGGTATGGCCCTCCCTGCTCCCACTCCACTCTCCTAGTGTCTTTGTAGGAGAAAGATGTTAGGTACAGAGACCAACTGGACTACAGGGAGAGGGCCTGGGTCACTGCAGGGGCTTGCGAAAGGCAAAAGCGATTATATAAGTCATCACAGCAAGGTCTTCCTCAGGCTTTCAGTGGAAAATGACAGGAGTAAAATGCTCAGTAAAGGAACTGCCAGGAACTCCGTGTCAATTCACTGTTTCCTTACTTTTCGCCATTTTGTAGGCATGTCCATTTTTAGAATGGGTGAGTTGGAAAGGATCATGCATTTGAGTGATCAAACGCTCATGTTCTGCATAGGGAATGAGGCATCCTCATGCCACAGTCATGGGTGCACACACAGAATGGACAGGGTCACACGGGAACACTTGGGTTGAACGCTGCATCCCTGAAGGGGGACCAGGGCAACCTCCCCAGGGAGGCTCTTGATTTGAATGGCAGAAAACTCTTCCTGCCATCTGCTAGTTCCCAGGGCTTTTGCCTCAGGCTGAAGCAGCAATGGTGGATGGGGTGCTCTGGATCCCCTCCAGTCCTGCCCACGCAGCCTGCTTCACCCAGAGTGTTCCTGCCTCCTTCACCCAGGGCCCTGGCTCCCTGCTGAACTTCTCCCACGCACAGCACACACCCACACTGCTTCCAGCCGTGGCTGCCCTGGGAATGGCCTTTCAGGGTGGAAAACTCTTAGGATACTTTATTGGGACTAGAATTTCATTGTGGAAAATCTCCCCAGGCTCCAACCGCTGACTCATCCCTTGAGCTTTGTCCAGAAAATCAGTTTCCAAGATTGCACAAACTCACATGCAGAAAAGCTATCAATATGTTCACATTTGTATCTATGTCAATCTCCTTTCCTTATTCCTTGATATAATGAGTTATCTAATTATGGTGACATCTGTTGAGGAGGAATCTAGCTTTCCTCTCCCCACTCAGAACCCAGTGCAGGGCTCTTTTGGGGGAGATCACGTGCTGTGAGGCTTGTGTGGGGGAGGCAGAACCCCAACAGGAATCAGCTGAGGCTTTCACATGGCTTTTGTTGTCCCCAGCACCTCGCCACTCAGTGTGGTGTCCCTAGGAACATCTCAGAGAAGGACTGGCCTATAAACAGCAGTGATGTGAGAGCCATGGGCCCTTTGCCCACCTTCTCTGTGCTCTTGGCTCAGGCTTCCTAAGAAGTCCAGAAAGAAGAATGAACACATGCTCATTGCTCCACTTCTGTCTACTAATCAACACATATAATTTATTTTAACCTGGAAGTGAATTTTCAGTGGGTCATCACCATGTGACCTGGAAATTAAAGACCTCCTTTAATTGTAAGACATGATTGTAAGGCATGGTTAATATTCGTTCATTCAATAAATATTTATTTGTTGAATACCTACTAGGTTGTAGAGGGTCTAAGACAAATAAACACATGGTCTTGGGAAAATTCAGTGACACAAATGATAGCCACACAAGGCAGATGGTGCCAAGAGCTGAGGAAGGTTCTGAGTCTTAGAACACAGGGCATCTGGCCCAGATCTCCCAGTTCGTGACAACCTCCATGCAACTTTAGAAGCCATGGACTCTTCATGTCTTCCTTGAGTCCCAAGGAGATTTGCCATGAAATAGCCCAGTATGCCAAATTACAGATTTAGCAGGGTGAGTGAGTCCCCACTGGATTTGGTAGCATTTCACTGGTGCTTCTCACTGTTTTCTTCCTTAGGAAGATTCTAACAGATTTGATTCATGTTTTCCTGTGTCTTTGGGGTAGGTGTAGCTGCCATATGTACTTCTGACAAAACTATTCTTCATGATGTACTAATCTAACTAAAAGAGGAAAGTAAAGGGCTGGCAAGATAGCTCAGAGGACTAAGCAGCTGCTTAGGCAAGCGCAGGGTCCAGGGTTCGATCTCCAGCATCACTTGCTGCACTGGGCCTGCCCCCGGGCACACTGAACCAGCCACTGAGACTGGGCATGGTGACATACCTTTGTAATCCCAGCATTGGGTAGGCTGAAAACAGAAGAATCACTATTAGTCCTAGCTTCTTAGTGAGATCCTATCCCAAATACATTTTTAAAAAAATGAGCAAAGTGAGGACCTGTCCCTAATTCAAGCCCCTTCTGTGTTTGGTCAGATCTTCTCTGTATCCTAATACTCAGTGTCCTTTGCAAGTATTTTTTCAACTAAAAAAGTTATTCAGCTCTTTCTTTTTTTCCCTAGGAAACTCCTTATGGCCCATGGCCCACTAAAATTAAAAAAAACCCAACAAAACAAGGCTCATGAGACTCTAATGATCTCAATAATGGAATTTTAGGACCATATAAAACCTTTAAAATCATTAAACGCTCTCATTTTGCAGATAGAAATGCAAAGGCAGGGTTAAGTTTCTGAAAGCATACTAAGGGGGTTGCCATGTGTTCCTTCTCACTCAGCTTCTTAGGATACTGTCCTAGCACTATTCGCATAGATTTTTCTTTAAAGATTAAAATAACCTTGTATTCAAATAATATTTTTCTTATGGCACCATAGCTAAATTGTATGCCAAGGACTGTATTTGTCTCTTGGTATCCACTGGGGGTGTTTGTTCCAGGCCCCCCACGGGTACCAAAACCTGCAGATTCTCAAGTACTTTATATAAAATGGCATGATATTTGTACAATAACTATATATATATATATATATATATATATATATATATTT
>NDGM010172078.1:0-11972 GCA_002564305.1 Octomys mimax | reverse complement strand
CACTCCTTTTCCTGTCTCCTGCCTTCATTCACCACCCCCTTCCTTTTTAAACAATAATCTACCCAAGAGACAGCACGGCAGCAACTGGTATGTCATGACAAGCAGCCCGTATTCAGAAGACCAGAGTGACAGGCACTCCAAGAATGAACCTACTATTACACATTACCATCTTCAGTGCAGTTGCTTAGTTCACAGGTATCAATATATATATAGTTAGTCAGGGTAAGAATCCTTCCAATTAACTGCTAGATTTGAAAAATCTTCTGAAGATTCTCAGGATCATTGCCTTGCCCATCTTGCACATAAAACTGTATGGCTTTGCCTCTGTCATGTTTCCTAGCTATTGTCCTTGCTATATATTTTATTGTTTCAAAAATATTTTAATATATGTGGTAATTAGTTTCATTTATCACTACTAAATGTGTCTTGGTCCATTGCAAATAAAGTTTTGTGTTATTATCTGTTTCTTTTTGCAAGAATCTTTTTAATTTGCTTCTTGTATTCTGAGTAATTGCTTTACAGATAATGATAATGTATTAACTATTGTTATGCTTATTTTTATGAAATTTTCTTTTATGTTTTCATAAAATAAAAAAATATAACTAATACATATGAAAGGTAGAGTGCATGAGTGTAAACTTATGCAGCAGTGTGAGGTCAGAACTAGGGTTTAAAAATATGAAATTCTTTTTATATTTGAATTGAAGAAGTTGAGGATAATCTGGGGAAATACAATCCTACTCCAAAAGCTTCTGAAGTTCCTCATGTCTAACAGGCAGAAAATTATCCATGGGTGTAGGAGTTCTCATTTTGATTGCAGGGTATATACTGTTTTTAATTGGGGTAAGACAATTCTGCTACATGAATATTATGATAGTGAATAAATAGTGAATGATGAATAAATAGTGAATAAATAAACTGATATTAATGGTTGTAAACTTTAGTGTTTTTTAGCATTAGTTTTTAGTAAGCTATCAAACTAGATTTGGAGCCATGGTAAATTTTCATGGTGGTCCTTAGCTTTGTTTTCTTGTAGATGGTTAGCTAGTTTTCTGTTTATGGTGTTGACATTCTCTTACAATCTCTTTTCTACATCAACAAATATGCATCAGGCACTTTTCCTATTTCAGGATTGCATCAAGCACTAAGAGACAGGAAGACATGCTTTTCTCAAAGTGCGGAATGCTCCTCCTATCGGGTGCTATACGGGGTGAATGCACCAGAAAGTATGGGCAGCAGGTGGCAGCTGTCTCAGGAAACAGCTAGGGGAAAGTATAGCACTTGTGTGTATGAAAGAAGAAACAAAGCAGTAAGATTGGACCATCTGTAGATGTTGGGAGAGGCAAGAATATGCAGCAGCCAGCATGTAAAGCACACAGTGAAGAATCAAAACTAGGAGAACAAAATGTAGGCCCCAGATGGTGCAGTGATGGCAAGTAATGGGAGAGGTCTCAGGATCAAGCAGGAGAGGGGTACCAGTTCTGCCATAGTGCACGGCCACCAGAAGCAGGTTGGGGCTGACCCATCACACTTCCCATTTATCTCCTCTGCTTTCCTACAGCAACTCACTATGGAGCCTCTGGAGTGCGGAGGGGCCATGAGAGCACTGGGCCATGAGAGCACTGCGCCACTGCATATTGCGCTTCAAGTGCGGATTATTTCCAGATACTTTGTTTCACAAAGATCTTGATTTTTGACTCATACATCAGTTAAATCCTGAATACATTAGGTTGCTCCCAATGCAGACAGAGGTCATTTTGGGGATATGAGGTGTTACTGTCTAAGCTTCAAGTCCTCTGATTGATTGTAGACATATGTACAATAACACGGGGGGTCAGGAACTGTGGGAAAATAAATCACTGTAACTTTAAGCCCCCAGCCTGGCAAATTGTTAAGACAGCCATGAGAAATGAATATCCTTGTAGGTATGAATTGGGGGATACAGCAGGAAATTCCTGGTACTCCTACTCCGATGAAGGTCTTTAGTGCGTTGATTTGTCTTTAAAAACCTGAGTGTAAATTAAAATGATAATCATAAATTTGTTTCAAACATATGGAAAGAGGAACAGAAGTCATAACAAGGGAGGGGAGGAAAGAGAGACATTTTCAGTTAAGGTCACTAACACGGCTTCCTGAACAGCCAGCCTTTTGAAAAGGGACAATGAATGAATGATTGATCCTTTTGTTTGAAGGTGCGCCCTTTGAAAACGCCATGTAATTGCAAACATGACAAATGATTCTTAGCAAGATCTAGGTCATTCATTCCTATTGTTCATCTGTCAACAGTCTTTCAGGCAGATGCTATGCGCTCCTGGGCTTCTCTGTTAAAGACTAGCAGCCGTTCTGGTGCTGTGTGCCTTAGGATGGACCACAGCGGCGAGGCTGGTCCATGATTTCAAGAATCAGGAGACGAATGTAAACACTAATGAGATAAAGGTAACTGCAGCAAGTAATTTCATCTACCTATGAAGGTGTTGATTTTATGGCAAGGTAGTATTTTATGGGATAAAATTCTGTTGTTATTCATTAATTAAGAACCTGATTGTCTTTCTCGTCTATATAATAATGCCTGGTACATCACCAAAAAAATAACTAGAAAGTTAGGCTCACATTGCTATAAAGAAATATTATGATTTGAAAATATGAAGTTAAAAGAACCTGAGTAGTAATCTGTTTATTAAGTTACATTGTCTCCATTAACATGTCTCCAAGGAAAGAGAAATTCTGTCAAAAGTTGCTCAGAAAAAAATTGAAACTTTGGAATAATAGAAGATAACTGTTGACTCAATAAATATTTACTAAGCACATGAGAAGGCATTATAGCATTAGGGACTTTGAACCTAGACCCTGTCTCTGCCCCTTACCAACACTGAGGCTTCTGTTTGTTTCTAGTTCCTTCAGTTATAACTCAGGGACAATAACAGTAGTCCCTTGTGAGAGTTCCCTTACTTAATAGATGAGAGGTCACTGTAACAGAGCCTAGCAATGGTATGCTCTCAGGACAAAGTAGCTTTCATCATCTGTGACACAGGGTTACAATTTGTAATTAGAGAAAAACATCTTGAAGGAAATTACAGCCACACTTATTTCTAAATTTATTCATTTTTATACCACCTGAATGTTTCAAAAATGTATCTTAGGATTTGTTTTGCATAATAAGCACAATAAAGCTAAGTGTAGCAAATACAATCCTCCATAAAGCCTTGGGCACATTTTTTTTATATTTGTTTAAGGGCTCTGGATCCTACTGAATGACAAATATTAAAATAATGCTAAGAGGAACAATTTTAAACTCACCAAAAACAGCATTATATCATGACAGTAGACCATGACTGTATCCTCTTAGGATTGTAGCAGATAGAATGTAGTGGAAAGGGTAGAGGGCAAGGCCAAAGGTCAGGGAAGGCACATTCAGCTGTATAAAACCTCAGCTTGAATATCAAGGTGGTTCAGTAGTTCTCAGAGCTGGAAGCTCATGATTGGTTGGTTCTGCAATTAGTGAAGGAAAGTATCAAGATCTTTCTTTTGTTTTAATGCATTGCTATGGTGTTATGGTGCCTACCATGTTTTCCTGAATAACTGTGTCAAAAGCAAGATGTCTCACTGTATCTTCTTTTCATAAGATATTCTCTAGAAGCTTTTCAAGCTAACTTATAGTTGAGATTCACTGGCCAAAGCTAGATCAAAAGTCTATCCCTAAACTAATCACCAGTGAAGAGAAATAGCATGATCAGCCTTCATAATCATTATACATTGCCTAGTGTGGGAGAGATGCTCCATTACTCCTGATCTTGTGCCACCTGAACAAAAATGGCTGCTCACAAGCCAAGAAGCAGTATGGAACGGAGAGGATTATTGGGTAGGTAAATAGGACTGTCTGCTATAGTAGAGAGCTGAGAGAAGTAGTTTGACTTCCCATTGTTATAAATTGAAAGGGCAACTACCAACTTACAATTGCCATTAAACTTTATAACTCAGGGACAAAACTTTTTTCACTACTTCAAATATTATCATTAAAGAGATAGTGATGGACCTTTTGAAACTCAACAATCAAATTTGTGAATGATATTTTCCATGTTGCGTCATATAGAATTTTGGTAAAACACTCATACAGCAAAAGAATAATACAACATACATACATGCATACATATATACATACATACACACATAAAGACATACATACAGATAGTATCAGGATTCCCCCAGTGCTTGTATTCTCCTGCATGCATATTAGTAAACATTTCGTTACCTAGTAAAATATGTGAGATGATTACTTTGATAAAAATAGATTTATTTAGGCTATAATTTTGGAGGCTGAATGTTCAAATGGCTTGATGTGGGCTCTAGGTCTATGGTACATGGTAGGTGGTAAGTATATGTAGCATAAGGATCACATCCTAAGTCTGGAGGTAGAGACAACCAGGGGCCAGGATTGTTACTTTTACACTATCCTCTGTTTTCCCACTACTCTTTGTGGATAACTAACAAGGGGTCACATGAGAACTACCTAAATTGGTCTTTTGGACATGTTTCCAGTGACCCAAAGAACTTCCACAACATCTCATACTCTTACCTGCCAGTCCATGGACCTTTGGGGGATTCCCAAATTCTATTGAAGCCATGACAGCATGCCTACAACTGGAGCATAATTCAGTGAGAACAGAAGATGAAAGAGAGTAGATTGAAGATAAATAGAGAAATGTCACAGAAGATAAATAGAGGATATATTATGATGGTTCTGCTATTTAGGATTGGAGTGTGATCTATGGAACCTCCTAGAATTTACTCAAAGATACAATGCTCAAAATCCACTGTGCCAAGATTACCAGAATGGTCAGTTTCTTAGCCACAGTCCTAGACCATGTCTTCCTTTAATTTGCAAATACCAATACCAATCTCTTCCTTTAATTTGCAATGGGAAGTCCTGCTGGCTCCACTCTCCTTCAGGCTGGGATCCAACACTGATAGAACACACTCTCAAACCAGCCAATGCCACAGAGGCCCCCAGAGGTGGATGATGTCAGAAGAACTACAGTCATTAAGCTCCCGGCCTGGAGGATGAACTATTATCAGAGAAGTCTAGAGGGACCTCTGTTTCCTATGACTGCTTAGGTAACAGTGTTTCTCCAAGGAAGATGAGTTCACTTTAGTTGAGACTACTTTCAACCAAAACAAATTGTGCATAAGAACAACTGTTTAAACTCTCTTATACCAAAGAATGGTAGTACAGTGGAGAAACACTCTGACCTGAGAGCTTCCTTCATGGTAACACAGCCAAGATAAAGTCCTTTCTCCCACCCAGGGTTTGTAGAGATTCTTACACTCACAACAGACCTCTTCACGGGTCTCAGGGTCACATTCTCTTTAGGCTTCTTAAAAGTTTAAGGGCTTTCCATCCAACTATCAGGATTAAAGTCTAAATAACCCATCATCTTAGTGGACTTCTAAGCCTCATATCAAGACCTAATCATTTTGACTGAAAAATTAAGCCAAGAAAAGCTGAAAGTGGGATAGCAGGGAACACAGCACCATACTGGGAAGACACATGGCTGGGACTTGGAAATGCCAAGGCTGTTTGGCAGAACTGGAAGTAGTTCTAGACGCTAGTGTTCATTCACTTCACCATTCAGCCACTCAGAAAGCAAAGACTTTGTTCACGCTTCCTGTGGGTCAGGTACTACATAAGCATGAAGGAATGGACGGATGTGCAACAAGAGAAAAGGAAAACAAGATCATAAAAATTGAAATTCAAATTTTTAAGTAGTGTTCTGGAAATCTTTGTATTATTTCTATGGGCTAAGTTAGCGGCTTTCTGGAGTAAGGATGGCAAGGTTGACAAAGCATGAGGGAATTCCAGAACATTTTTATTTTCTTTGATTGATTTCCCAGAAAGAGAACTACTGAAAATAAACTTGTCCCACAACTTCCATTTATTGTTTGCATTTCCAACAGCTTCTTGTTTGAAAACTTATCATATTCTGTTCTTCTGGACATTGAGCTTACCAATATGATTGTGATGTATTCTGGGCATTCAGATTCCAAGGATTTGGGGCAGAATCAGAAATAAACAGTGTCCCAAACACATTGTCCTGATAGACTAAGGGGATGAGCAAAGTCATAGGAGTGCATAAGCCATGAAGCAATGATTCATTCTGCAAGAGGAGAGCATTTCCACAAGATCTGACTTCACTGCAGAGGAGAGGAAGGGGCACTGTGTGCACAAGGAGGAGCACACAGCAGGGTACACACCACTGGTGTGACACTGCTAAGGCACAGAGTGACTTTGTGGAACTGGTAAGAGGTACAGAAAATGAAGTTAAAAGAAAATCAGGCTAGAAAGATAAACCCCCTCTCATTGTGTAGGGTCCTAAATGTTAGACTAGGTGATTTGAATTTTATTTTATATACATATTGGAATCTCTAGAACCTCAAACTTTGCTAACTGTATGCTTTCTAAAACTCAGACCGGATCATATACCCTCTATCACTAGAAAAAAAAATCTTTGCAGTTCTGTTTTTTTTTTTGTTTGTTTGTTTTTATTTATGTATTTGTTTGCTGCAGGGTTGCACTACACAGCCCAGACTCGCAGTGATCCTCCTGTTTGCAGCCTTCCTAGTGCTGGGATTATAGGCATGCACCATCATGCCCAAGCTCAGTTGCCAGCTCAACACACCCTGGGGGTGGGGCTGGTATGGCATACAAAACTGGGGATCAAACTCTGGTCCCTGTATTTGCCAAAGCAGGTACTCAGTCCACTGAGCTATCTTGCTGGCCCTTCAGTTCTTTATTTGCCACTAATGCACTTACTTAGTTGGTATTTACGTTTTCCTAGTTTGTGCTTTGATCCTTCCTAAAGTTAAGACCATTTTCCGCTAGAAAATGAAATGACAAGCAAGAAATGCTACTGAATTGCAGGCTAGAACAATTTACTAACAAGAATGGTGCTCATCTGGAGACTTAAGAAATAGATTCAGAGATGAAGAAGGCAGTAAAGTCTATGGAACAGAGTTTAAGGTGAAAAATTGTGTAAGAGATCTATTGAAGGATTCAGGAGATACAGAATAACCAAGTCTATCTAGTATATTTCCAAAAATGTGCTACAAAGAACATACATTCAGTAAAATGTTACTAAGAAGGATTCTGTGGTCAAATTAGTTCAGGAAATGCCTCAATAATAAAAAGTTAAACAGCTTTCTTTATAGCCAGACATACTAACTTTTTAATATACTGGTGTACATTGTGTATTTTTACAGGAAAGAAGAGTGTACAATATTTGCCTTTTTTGGGCAAGGGACCGCCTTTCAGGGATATTAACTGGTCAGAATAGTGCAGTGTTGTAAGATTATTGAAAAGCAGTAATCAGCATCTTAAATGTATGGAATAACAGTGGGAAATACTGTTTCATTTGAGTAAAAATTTGGAAAATTGGGATGATTTAGAGTAATGAGAAGCTTTTAATTTCTTTTATTATATTCTAGCTATAAAGTCTATTCTAGGAGTGGCTCACTAGAGGTATGCACAGCCTGTGAGTTGGGTTACAAGAGAAGGTGCTGGATTTATGAAGACATAGGCTGTATGAAGCAGTCAGCAATTCATCACTATGCAGCAAAACGTCTTAAGGCCAGATCATACCTTGTCCAGTCAAGGAGAGCTTTTGAGATCCTAGAGGGGCTCAGATTATCAGGCAATGAATAGAACAGTAGGTGGAATGAAGGAAGAGCTTTTTTTTTTCCTTTTCGCTGGCTCAGGCCGCCTTAAGGGCACATCTGGTGAGGCAAGTGGAGCTGGGGATTGAACTGCACTCCCCTGTGCCTGACAGGGTTTGCCCAAGCAGGTACTTAAACAACTGAGCTAACCTGCAGATCCCCCAGAATGAGGGCAAAGAAAAGAAGCCAGCACCTTACTTTCTTCAGCAGGTTTCTAGCAGGCTGACAGAGGCCCAGCTGGGGACACGGAAAACTCTACCTGTGCAACAGTTTGGGCTTTTGCTATTATTATCAACTGCAGTTTTCTGATCATGAACCTGGAAGACACTTTGTACTATGTAAGAGTGTCTCTAAGGCTCAACTGTAAGTTTCACTCAAAAGCAGAACTTTTTAAAAGAGAGAAAGCTTTGAGACAAAAAAGAAACTACAATATAATTTTCTTTCTGTATGGTCCAACTTGTTGAACCATAGTTATGCATGTTTTGTTTTACTTTGCTTGCCTGGCCTCTGTCCTTGGGAAATGGCACTTGCTTTTTCGGGCATGGACTGGTTCTCATGCTATGCTATTCACATGGTTCCAGAGGGTGCTCCTAGCCACAGGAATTGAGTGCCATAGGCACAAATGTAGCCATGTACCCCATGCTCAAATGGTCACAGGCCTTTCTCAAAGTTTTAAAAATTAGGAAGAGGAAAGAGAAATTATCCACGGTTGATGTGAGATGATGGCCTCAGAGGTCTTGGTTCTGGTGGTTTGGATGAGGTCTGTCTCTTTCAGATTCACGTGCTACAGTTCGGTCTTCAGTGCAATGGCTCAGAGGTCATGGAACTTTCAAGAGGTGGAGCCTAGAGGAGGTCATTGGTTAACCTTCATGAATGGATTAGTGCCATCCTAAGGGAGTGGGCCTGGTCTCTGAGACTCGAATAATTCTCCTGAGAAGGGGCTAATGTAAAGCAAAGCCACACCCACTCTTGGCCTCAGGTGCATCTTGTTAGTTCTTTTTCTGCTTTTTCCCATGTTGTGACACATTCAGGGTTTCCCTAACCAGATGCCACATGGTTTGGACTTTCTAGTCATGGTAATAGCCAAGTAAACTGTTTTCTCTTTACAGTTACCCATCAGCAGGTATTTGTTACAGCTCTGTAAAGTTGTCTCAGACACTGGGCAAAGATGTTTCCAGAAAGACAAACCAGTTTCACCAACAATCAGAGAAGAGTAGATGCCCAGACCCAGTGGTGCTTCAGCCCCTGGTTCTAGCTTTCTTGAGGTATAGTTAAAGCCCTCTTCTTTCCTTTTTTGAATTACATCATACCACAAATGTTCTCCTGTTTGGCACAAGTAACTTTGTACTTTTGCCACTTAAAATCAGGTAGTCACTGACAGAAAAAAAATATATATCTGTAAGGTCTTTGGCAGCCTGGATGGGCTAGGAAAGCCCCTACTGCAGCTGCAGATGCACCACAGTTCATCATTTTCTTTCTTCCCAGTTCAACTTATTTTACTCCCTATAAGTCACAGCACTCTTAAACTTGCTGCACACAGATTTCCACGCCAGTATCTATTTCCTGTGCAAGTGACCAAGGACCAAAAAATCCCCAAAGAATTCAACTCTGCCCAAAAATTCTCATATGAAACTACAGAAGTTCCATCATCAAAACTGATAATTCCTGCCCAGTGGCCCCAAGGCATGGTTTGTTAGACTGGTGGTGGTCGGGCTTTATGGGTGCCACATGGCAGACATGGCATCCTCCTCAATCAGGAAGAGGAATCGAGGCTGGAGGGTTGCAAGTGTTAATGATGCCTAGTGATCATTTGATTGTCCTATTTTACTATTTTAGTACAGATGTACAACCATGTGACATGGTGATGGAGCTATGTTTTGAGAAAATATCTCATTGCAATTCTGCTATTGTGAAAGATGCATAAACTGCATTTATACAGCTAAGATGGCTGTGATGTCACTCTGGTGTATGAACACTGTTGCATCACAGTCCATCACTGACTGAAATGCCATTATGAAGTGTGTGGGAAAAAGATGTGCTTCAAAGCTTCTGCTACTATGTGACAGCAAGCCTGGATTTTTAACTGTAAAATTGTGAACTGTGTTTCTCTATACAGCTAGTTGTCACTTACCTAAATGTAGACCACAAATCACAGGGAGGAGTTTTGTTACAGTATCTTATTTTGAGTGAAATACATAAAACCACAACTCAAAAATATCTGATTCATTACATTTGAGTCTCTTTGCATGCTCTTTACAGCAAGGTTCCATCCTGACCAGCACAGCATCCCTGCTGTCAGAAGTACTAAGTTTATGTCTCCCTCCCTGTGTTTCATCTTCTTACTCCTGCCATTTTTCTCTCCTCTCACCCAAATCCTGCCCATCCTTGCAGGATGTGACCTCTCTTTGATGAGCCTTCCCTTCTTACTCTATCAACTGTTGCTCCTTTCGTAGAACTGTATCTCACATACTTTCATGTATGCTACATCACAGTGTTGCATACAATGTAAGGGAGGGGAAGAGGCTGCTTCTCACACTCATTGCTTTTTGCTCTTGTTGCTTTTGCTGTCTTTGGCCACCATGAACTGATGCGGTCTGCCATGGTACCCTGCCTTGGAGCCAGCTGAATATGGGCTAACAACTCTATGAACTAAGAGATGAATAAACCCTCTGTAACCCTCTGTGAGTATCTGGTAGTTTTGTCTCAGCAAGGAGAGAAAAGTAACCAAGACCCATCATCAAGTAAGTGGCATTGATAAAACATACTTCTCATGAGTAAACTTATCATGTGTACTTCTTATTCATTCTTATCAATTTAGGCAACTCTAAATACTAAGATTTATTTTGAATTCAATATTGATTAAATTTGGTTCAGTTTTGCAAAATGAAAAACAGGAAGGCATTGGTGTGAACAGATTACACAGGGGCACCTTGAGACTATTCCAACAAGTCAAATCACTTGTGGAAATAAAAACAGGTGAACAGACAAACATCCTTTTTGTAATCCCCTTGTCTTTGCCCCAGGGGACATGGACTCCCCCTGAGAACAATTAAAATGGACAACATACAGATGTTCAAGATAATGCTTCCTGTGTAGGTCAAATACAGGTCAGAGAATATACCTTTTATGAGTTGTCCATATATTAATCTAAACAAGTCATGTTTTCTATTTGAACCTCTTAAATGTCAAGAGTTTTTTAAAAATTATATTTGAATGCAAACTAAATTTTGATCATTGATCCACTATCTTATAATCACACAGAAGAAACTGAAAACAAAATTATTTCTTGCTTTGCTCTAATTCAATGATTAATTTATAAAAATATTTATTTAAAAATAATTTAGTGAAGAGTTAAGAATATGATTGATAACATAAATGTTTGTCAAGAAAAGTATTGGGGCCGGGGAGATGCCTCAGTGGAATAAGCACTTCCCTGGCAAGCGCAAGAGCCTGAGTTCAATCCTGGGTTCCGCAAAAAAAAAAAAAAAGTAGTCATGGTTTTTATTTTATGATGCCAAAATAAAATAGGATCATATTATATTTTAAAATAAATCTTATCTAAAATTCTATAAAACAAGTGTCTAAATGTAAGGGCAGAGAAAATTATTCCTCCATACATTCATGATATTAGCAGATTGTAGACTTTTTCAGAACCAACAGTATTTTGGATATTACTTATTCCAAGGTGATGTGAATTTAGCCCTAAGACACATCATCAAATAACTGGCATTGATAAAATATCTGAAGTATTTAAATCAAAGTTCCAAAATTGACATCTCACACTTTGTAAATCTAGCAGACAAATGAACACTTCGAGAACAGAAATTAATTCAACATTATAATTTCAGTCTTTCTTATACCTGAACATAAAAAACTCTCCGTATATTGCAAAACAAATTGAGCTCCTTTGTTTTATTACAAAACATTAACAGTTTTCCTAAGTAGAACAAACTTAGACATAACTTTTAATTTAATGGTACAATAATAAATTCTTATGAATGTAATATGTTCACCATAGATTTCACCAGGATTTTGTTTATCACAATAATCTTCAAGATCAGGAATCACAGAATCTCAGGAGGACTAGCATTATCTCCTGAGTCTGTGAGCAGGAATGGGAAATTCCTTATTTCCACAAAGACATTTACTTTGCGAAGAAACTTTGAGGAAGCAAACATTTCTTTCTTTTTTTCTTTTTTCTTTTTTTTGTTTTTATACTTTTCTGCTGGATGGTTAAGACCAAGGTAAAGCAGGACCTATGCAAC
>NDGM010172026.1:0-10518 GCA_002564305.1 Octomys mimax | reverse complement strand
CTCTCTCTCTCTCTGTCTCTCTAAATAAATAAATAAATGTTTAAAAAAAAAAAAAAGAAAGTAAAAATACTGACTAGGGACTGGAGAGATAATTCGACACTCTAAGAGCCTGCCTGCCAAGCACAAGGAACCGAGTTCAATCCCCCATACTGCATGCTGTGCAGGTCCCAGAATTTTGCCATGCCATGCCAGCCCCAAAACCAGATGTGGTGATGCATGCCTGTAATCCCAGCTCAGGGGAGGTAGAGACGAGAGGATCATTGCAAGTCTGAACTGCATAGCGAGGCCCTCTGTCAAATAAATACATAAAAATAAAAATACTGACTAGAGAATCTAGAGGCTAACTCTAGTTTAGAGTCTGAAAATACCTCAAATTAAGTGCTGTAGTAAAAGGGTCCTTCCTAACCTTGCAGAAGCTGCATGTCTTCCTGTTCCTCCAGTAGGTGACAGCTCTTCTTCGCTATCTGGTTTGGTCCAGGCACATGGCTATCCTAGGAAATGGAGATGCAGAGGCAAGCCCAACAGGCAAAGACTCTGTTCTCATGGTCCTTTTTTTCTACTGTGGGTAGACTGATGCACAGTGAAGAATTAGAAAGAATTCCAGAAAGTATAGATCCAACGGGGAAAACCGACTTAAATAACATGCAACAGAAAGAGTCTGCCATTGACCTGCAGAAAACTCCAGCCCACTGCTTGTTTCTTTGTGGCTGTAAGCTAAGAAAAGCTTTTAGTCTGAACGCCAATCCAGTGGAACATTATCCTCCCAAGAAAGAATTCCTTTCTTCTCATCACAAAAATTATGTTCTGTTCTGATTTAATTTCACTGAAGAATTTGTGCACATTGATTTCCTCTGTTATGCTTTCTGTACCTATGTAATAGCATTGCTTTTGCCTCTTGACCTACTAAGGGTCCCTTGTCAACCACTGTGTTAGAGATGCATCACAATGACAAGGAGGAAAGGCTGCTCTGAGGAGGTAACTGTGAAGCTGGGACCTGAATGGCCACAGGGAGTCCTGGATTCTCACCTGTTTCTGCCAGAGTTGTGACTCTTGAAGCTCTCCTTCTTTGTTTATAAAATACCTCTGTCATCCATACCATCTCCCTTCCCAAAACCTTCTCTATGACTGTAAATATAGTTGTCTCACTATTGATTGAACATAAATATTATCCATCATTCATTCTTTGTCTCCCAACACCCATCTATCCCACACCATGAATACAGAGCAGAAATAGGCCAGCAAAAGAGACATGTGTGAATCTTTGCTTTTGCACACATTAAACTAACAAGGCTTTTTTTAAAATCTCATAAATATGAGTTCCACAATTAACTTCCAATACTTTAGCAAGACTTTCAGGAAGCATGTGGAAGTTTACCAGAGCACAAGGGCAAATGCCTTACAATTTTCAAAACACTGCTAAAAAGCAGCCCACACTTGCTCTGAATTATTGTAGCCGTTCAAAGTCTATACAAAGTAATATGCAAGGAGACAAAGCTATTTTACCAAGCAGACAGATATTCCAAATTACTGGCTCTTAACAAGCATGGTAATACATCAGTCAAAAGCAATAAATTTAAACTTAATGAAATCTCAATTTGCCTACAGTGCATTTCACTTTGACATTTTCTATATTGCCACGGTGCTTTGATAAAGTTTTTTAAAATGCAAAGAAAGTGTCTGTCAGGCTAAAGACCAGACTTGGTGCCATTGTGGCCAAGGCGGCATTACAGTACTTAAGTTTCATCACTCTATGCCCCGTGGCAGGCACAGCCCCGGCGCTAACACAGGTTCAGTTTTCATTATCATCATATGATTATGCATTTTACTGCATTTAACTGATAATACAACTACCAGCTCACCTTAAAAGAATTAGCTTGGAGGTTTCATTGCTTTCCAAATGGAATTCATTTGACAAACAAATGACAATTAGCCTGGTCTCCCTGTTCTGCGTCAGGATGCTTTTTGATTGAACCTAGACCAATTTACAATTTTTAAATGAGTTTAGACATTTACATTTAAAATGTCTAGAGGAAATTAGCCCTGGGACATCCAACAGCCAAAATGCTTTTTGAAGTTGATTATTATTTGATCTAGTACCCTCTACCTGTACATTTTGTTCCGACTTCAAAGTTTGGGAATGTAAATGCCACCTCACCTCAAAGCACAGGGAGAAACTTAAAAGCGGTTTTACTCATTATGTTATGCAAAGGAGCCCATATTTTAATATTCGTTTAATATGGTTAGTTAGCTTTAATGACACCAGTGTGACAGTGTCATAGTTTTGGAATCTGAAAGCACCGATTGAAGTTTCTGGCCACTGCTTCTATTTTTCTGCACACAAAAAATCACGTCCTTTGAAAGACAGATCAGCCCCTGGTTGCCTCCATTTTGGTATCGGCTAAACAGGACAACTTTAAGATGAGGAGTTTATGTGTTCCGGAGAGGATGGCACGAGCCACACTATCAAGGGCCACAGAGACGCTTGACTGTCAGCTTTGGTGCCCTGAATTTATAAAATCAGGCCCTTCACTCCTGCGTGCTGAGGAAGCTGCTGACAATTTGCTTAAAACTAGGTAGCACTGGGATAACCTGGCCAGGGACACTAGTAATGCTCTGAAAGCAAGCCTACTACTTGCTAGCCAAGAGCTTATTTTATTTATATATTACTGTTATTTTTGCAGTGCTATTATCAAAATGAGAAAATGACCATCTTCTGCCCAGATCATGTTTCTCAACTATAAAAATCAAATGTAGTCAGGGGAAGGCCAAAAATGTGCTGCTATGCCTTCCCCCTTCATTGTGAAGTCCTGTGAATCAATATTTTGCTCAGGACAGACCAGGGAGCACTCTGAAAGCAGGGGCAGGTGACAGGGCTGCCCAGTGGGACAGCCTGTATCTGTCTGGAGTTGTTTTTCATGGTTTTCATGGACCGACCTTGAGGACTCACCAGAATATTTTGAATTTCTGGTTTTGTCTTATACTATGGGACCGCTCCCATATTTTCAAAATAGTTTTGCATTGAAAAAGAGTCCCTCAACCAGAACGATACACAACCCAGTGCAGTGGTACTGGTTTAGAAAGCAGCTCTCTGTGAAGACAGTGGATGTTAAATTCGGTGGTTCAAGCCCTCATTAATCTTTACCAGGGTGACATGAGGTGGAGACAATAGAGAGCAATCAACAGAAAGCCGTGAACACGTACATCAGTATAAGCATGTACTGCTCGACACTGGGTGCCCCAGTTCCATCTCCGCACCATGAAATGTGAAAATAAAGTTACCTGAACGTTTCATCTAGGAGAACTTCAGTTTCCTGCTGAAGAGGTTAAACTTCCCCTTGGTCCCTTTGCAAGAAAGCGCCCTTCCCTCCCTCACTCTGCCCCGCCACCGCATCCCCACACTCGGTTTCTTTAATGAAAACGGAGTTGAGGTCCCTGACAAAGCCTTCTTACAGTAAACTTTGCTCTGGTTCCAAATTTAACACACAAACACCCAATTTTCTCCCATGTGCAAGGTCCAAACTAAGCTAGAGACCTGCCAAATGGTTCTACTGCGGGCTTTTCAGGCTCTATTTTTCTTCCATGACAAACATAAATCATTTTCCCTGTACTAATGTAACGACCTGGCAACAGCCATACACAGCATCCTCGTCCTGTAGCTTTGAAGTCACCAGAGTTGCCTGGGCGCTCAGAGAGCACAACAATGGGAACCTGGGAGATTTTTGTTACTTCGTCTGCCCTCTGCTGGATGGAGCTACAGTTGCCTGAAGGCAGCCCAGAAACAGACCTCAGCGGCCCTTTAAGAAGGTGATGTTTTCCTAAACTACAAGGAAGAATCTTGGTGTTTCACGAAATGCATTTCTCTCCATATGCAAGCGACCACCAGTTTATTCCATATCTCCATCTTCAAGCATAGCCATTTTTTTCTAAATGGAGAAAATTTGTCAGGTGAAAGACAGAAAGAATTTTAACATCTCTCTTTGATACTCACATTTAATATGAGACTCTGCTCTGGGGGAATTAAGCATGCCATGCAAACAAGCTGCTGGGGTCCAAATCCTGCTCTGGCACCTATTAGCTGGGCAACATTGAATGTGTTAATTAACCTTCCTAAGTTTGTGTTTAATTCTCTGAGATAAGAAGTTGCAACATTGCTTGCCTCCTATAGTTTATAAGAAGTTAACCTAGCTATACACATAATTTAGATTTGTGGTCAGCCATAGATAATATTTCACGAGTGTTAGGTATTTAAGAATGGCACAGTGTAAGAATCTTAAGTGAAATGCTTACTGTCCAATAGGACAGTTCAGGTATTTCCAACTTTGGTTTTAAGGATTGTGAACACTTACTTTAAAAAGACAAGTGTAATTAGCTTCTAAGCTGAGCAAGGACACATCTTCAAGAATAGAGAACGTTCAGTGAAACCTTACTTGGAAAAGTATCATCATTATTAACTCATCTGGCAGCAAGATTTTTGAATACTCTTTGTATGATAATAATAGATAAGCAAATGAGGCTAGGACTTTGTGGGCCTCCCTGGTCTCTTCTTTGCAAGACTCTTATGCAGGAAGTTTTAACAGTTGAGAGGCTGTTGTGTATTAAGCACATATGAAGGGGTAGACCAGCTGTCCACTTCTGTAAGAGCCACGCAATGTGCATGACCTCTTGTGTGCCTACAGATGTAGGCCAGGCAGAGTCGATGCAGGTATTAATAAGACAGACATGGCCCCTCAGTGTGGAGTCTGCGGACCAGTGGGACACACAGAAAGTGGACAAAAGTTAAAGGCAAAGCATGGACTAGTGCAGAAGAACTAGAATCAGTGAAGTATAGAAATCTTACAAGTTCCACTTTCTAGTTTCACAAGAGAGACTTTTGTATGAAGAGATCTCTGTCCCTGAAAATATCATACAGCTTTAATGAATGACAGATTATAGTGTCCTCATTACTCAGGATGGAGTGACTTTGAATTTTCCTATGAAAAGAAACAATTGAGAAGGATATATTTATGGAAAGAAACTGAACATAAGGAATAAACAATGAAGATAAGGGAAAGGAGAAAAGATAGAAAAAAAGGAAGGGGAAAAATCATGCAAGTATGTACACAGCTGAGATGACTACACCGCTAATTTCCATCAGTTTTTTGAAAGTAACAGTTAATGTTTAAAATTTTCACTTTAACTATCTCTATATGCTAATATCTGTAGTTGTTTGAGCAACTACAGAGAAGTCAGCAATGCACAATACAAAATCACAGTCATCTTCCTCTTCTAAGTGTGTAGCACTTCTAATGTCTTATCAATTGGTTATCATATTCTCTTTTTTAAGCACACCATCAGTCTTATTTACTTATTTATTTATTTTGTCCAGGGTCTCACTATGCAGCTTGGGCTTTGTAGTGATCCTCCTGTCTCAGCCTCCCAAGCACTGTGGTTACTCACATGCACCACCACACTTAGTTTCACTGGTGAGCAGGGCATGTGGCACTGGGGATCGAACCCGGGTCCTTGTGCTCGCCAGGGAGGCACTTAGACCGCTGAGCTATCTCCCCGGCCTTATATTATCTTAAAAATAAATAAAAAATTAAAAGTAAAAAGCACAAGAAAAAAATAAAGGTTCGTTGAAAGGAAAAATTTATGTTCAATTATTTGACCAATCTTGCATACCTATATCTGGTAACCTAAGCAATGGATTTGATGATAAAATACATTAATATAACAGCCATTGTTAATTTTCTATACCTGTTTTGAAATTCTTCACCATATGTATTGTTGTATGTTGCTCTGTTTCTGCCCCTTTTTTTTTGTTATTCTTTAGCTTTTGTTTTTGTTTTTACTCTTTAATATAAATTTTTTAAAAAATTTAAAAAGGATATATTTGCCCCCCACACACATGGGATTTGCAGCACCAATTCAGTAATACACCAATCAAAACATTACATTCTTATGCTGAAAGTTTCATTTCTATGAAATCGAATTATATTTCCGTGCTCAATAAAACTCCACACTGCTGCAGTGACAGAATATTCTTGAAGGGTTCTCAGAATTAAAGTGGACTGGAAGGTAGGGGCAGGTGCTAACTCAAACACTTTTAAGGGTTCTGAAGAGTGACTGGGATATTGCAGATCTTCCAGAAGATATTTTTTCTCTACTAAGAAGTGGAGCATCTGTAGGTATAAGATAGAGAGGTACACAGTGTACACGGTATATAATGAATCCTCTCTCTTATCAAATTTCCCAAATAGCTGAAGTGATATGAGTGAAATAATTGCATAGGGTTCATCAGGCTAAGATAAAGCATATCTGTATGAAACTTCTAGTTAAATTATTGCTAGAATTTATGGGATATTGGATTATTTTTTTCTTTAATGAATTTCCATGGAAGGAAACAACTTGAAGTTAATGCTCTGGGTCACAAAACAAGCCCATGATGATGACTTTATTTTCATCAGTGTGTAAGAAATCCCTATTTTTAATAATCTACCTTCTATACTTGCTGATTTTTCTCAGTCCTTTAATCTCTTTTCTCAATACCTAGTCATTTTTAGGTCAAAGTTATAAACAGACAGTCAAGTAAAAAGGAGATACATGTGAAAGTATTATTGCTGAAGTATCTAAATAATTAAATCAAATGATCCAGATGATTTAATAGTCTGCATATATATACATATGTGTATGGAAATATATACATACATATATATATATATATACACACACATATATATATATCCTCAGATAAATAGTTAAATGAAAAAATGGTTGACCTAATAATTAGAGTACAGAGACAAAAATGGGAAAGGTGGTTCGTATGGAAAGAAAATGTATTTCACAGCCACATTCTTCCAGAAAATAATTCGAGTTTATAGTTAGGCAAACTTGTTAACCTTCTACTACTGACCAAGACCCTAGGATATATAGGTTACTGGGTTACTTGACAGCTTTAATTTAACATAATTTAATGAGGAGAAAAATTCAAGTTGTTATTAAGTTAACACATTGCCCACTTTGATAAATGTTCTGTTAAATTTCCCCAAAAGAGGCTTTAATTGGATCCAGAAGGAGATACTTATTTTTGTATAAAACATACCACATATGCATATGTATTGTGTGCATACAAGTATATGTCTGCATATAATGCATATTCCTATTCCTAGATTACATTCATGGACACATACAAATTATCCCCTAGAAAACAAATTATCCATGTACCAAATGGACCCATGAAAAATGATTCAAGATGATTATCATTGTGACAAATGTAATAACATAAGCAAACTTCATTTAAACCAGAAACAACCTCCCCTTCCTCACCTTTAAAAGCCACAGGCTGAGCAATCTGAGTCTAAAATCTCACAAGTTAGGCTGATTACTAAGGCAACTTGACATCTGCAGTAAAATATTAAGCCTCTTTTGAAATGCATTAATATTTGAATCACATTGAATGCTCTTTAATGATCCATTGTAGCTGGCTTGTGGGTGGGTGCTTCTGCTGGAAAGGGCTAGGTTTCTTCATCCACACGCATGCGCATGTATTACATCTAGTGGTGCTGCAGTTGAGATTAGTAGAGCTAAGCTTTGGTAAAACTAATTCTTAAGCATAGATAAAGAGCCATTCCATTCATCTGGGAAAGTTCTCCGGTGAAAGTCGCTATTCATGGGTCTTGGAGCCTTCTCCTTCTCAGTGTGGCTACAGGTCCTCTCTCGAGGCGGGGTGTAAGTGAGACCTGGCATCTCTCGCTTGACAAGTGCTTTTTCATGTGAAAGACATGAACTCCTTTTCCCCCTCGACTAAGTTGTTTCAGATCATTGTCTCTTCCGTAGTACAGGAAGAGAAGCTAATCTATAAAACAATGAGACTTCACTCTGGATGCCAAAATCTGCAATCACATTGTACAGAGGGGCTTCATGAATAATTCCTGGGGTTTGAGCTGACATTAATCTGGATAGTTAATACAGAGCTGGGGCATTGCCAGAATAAAGCTGACTGATTTCTTTATAACAGGGCACTTTCAAGGTGAGGATGCAGCTCTTTGAGTTATATTCTCAATCCACACTGAGCACTAGGCTATCATCTTTATGTCTTGTGTTTCCTCTACAGATCTGATGACTAGGTATCGGCAAGAAGTTACCATTTAAATAGAAGTCACTCCAGTTAAGCAAGATAGATCCAAGAATCTAACTGTCATTTACACATTGTTTACTTTCAAATGGTTTTAGGAAGAAAATCCCCTAGAATATCATAACTGTACATCCTTCGGTATTTCTGGCCATGGTGTGAACCAAAACATCATTTTGCTTTTGGCACTGGCTTCCAATAAATCCCCTTTAGAATTCATTTATAGGACAATTTTGGTACCTCCTCTTACACCAGAAGTATGGTGAATAAAAAATGATCTTTTCTTAATTAAATCATTCTATTGATCCAATGGCATATTTGTAGATTGCATCTGTCTTATGTTCAGAATTGTGACAGAAGCTGAGAAATTCTTAAGACTAAACGCCTACAAATAAATAGCAGCATGCTTTTGCCATTGGGATCTTCCCACTCAGTTAGAGAAATCTGAGTAGAACAGTTAATGCTCAGAGCAGGGAGCTCGAGTGGAATCCTGGGAGAAAGCATCTTACAAAGCATCGAGCTGGGTTGAGTATTGAAGAATGGGCGGGAGTTTGAGTTAGTGAAGAGGATTCATTTGTATGATTTTTATTGTTAAGAAAAAAATGAGAACCACGCAAAAAGAGTGAACACAACACTGGTTTTCCTCTGCAATGTTGAAACTTAACCATGGGTATGAAATTATTCACAACAGTTATGGTACAGGGACCAGCCAATCAGAGTGGGGACAACTCTCAGCAATGAGCAGCACAACCATAACAGCACAGAACAGTGGAGCATCAGCCAGGAAACCATTCTGTTCTGTATGTTCTCTTGTCAGTGTCTTCCTCTAGACCAGCAGTAAAACTGCATCTGGGGAAATAACTCATGCCTGAGTGTGACCCTTTCTCGCTATTTGCTCAGTGGCTGAATGCCTGTGAAACTGTACACAATACTCTCAGATTAACCTGACTAGAACTGAAAATACATCTGAGGGCGTGGAAGTAGGTAGATGGGATGGGCAAAGAGATGGCAGGCTTTCATTGTGCAGATCAGAAATTTGAGCATTATCCTATGAGCACTGGAAAGCCCATAAGGATAGATGAACCAAGATACAGCAACAAAAACTATCATCATCATCCTTCTCATGGTCAGTGTTGCTTTAACAACCTTGATGAGCTTTTGCACAGTGCCAGGCATTAGAACTTGGGGTTTTCTGTGCATCACCTCATGCAGCCTGCATAGCAACCCTACAAAGCACATCCTGTCATTGTCTCCTCTTCAAAGTGGGCAAAATGAAGCTTGAAGATCCCCAGCAACCATTGCAAGGCCACATAATTACTAACCACTGTGCTGAATGCACACACGAACCTACTTGGGTCAAAATGGTTGTCCTAGCAAAATTACATACCACTTTAACAAAGAAAATTACCCATAATTTCAGCATGATGCCACTCATAATTTCTTCAGACTTTCTTTTGGGCTGTTACTTATAGTTTATATAGATGTATCATAGCTATTAAACAATTTTGTGACATGCTCTTTTTTCACTTAATGTCATCAAGTAAAACTTTGCTTTATTGCTGTATAATATTTGTAATTATAATTCATAGTGGTTTTTGTCTAGTTTCTTTTCTTCCTTGATTTTTTTGTTATTACACATGGTACTTCCATAAACATGTTCCCCCCACATATCATATTTGTCTTTCTAATCATGCCTTTCACATTGGTTCCCAAGGATGACTGCATTGTGTCAGAGAGTACAAACCTCCATAGGTCCTGAATGACACCTCAAAGTTGTGTTCAAAATGTTATACTAACTTCTACTAATTCCAGCAATCACTATTTACCAATAACACTAAAAATCTCATGGTACACACTATAGATAGTAGGTAGTTTAATTTTCACTTAATATACTAATTGTACTTTTCATTTGCAGTTTTAAATTCTAAAGATAATTAAAAAACAGTAAAAAGATACAGAATTTCAAAGTAAGATGAGAGAAAATTAACAATGGTTATTATATTGTATATTGTTATCATCAAAGTAGTCGCTGAGGTTACCAGATATAGGCAAGTAAGATTGATCAAGCAATATAAACACTAGCTATTCCTTTCAATGAACTAGTAGAAATTAGGGGAACAATTTTCTTAGCTATTTATATTTCTTCCTTCTTTTCTCCTTTCCCCCATCCCAGTTGTTTTTTTCCTTTTGAGCAGTTTCTTGCCCTTTCACAATATCTATTGTACCTTTTGTTTTTGTTTTTTTATAAGTAATTTTATTTCCATGATTTATTTACACTGTACAAATGCTGATGGAAAGCACCCCACAAGTTCACAGAACATTACAATATATTTACTTTAAAAATATATTCCTGGGGCTGGCGAGATGGCTCAGTGGTCTAAAGCACCTACTTGGAACAAGCTTGGCAA
>NDGM010171918.1:0-11031 GCA_002564305.1 Octomys mimax | reverse complement strand
ACACACACACACACACACACACACACACACACACACACCTGTCCGGGCGCCCGTTTGCTCGGGGCAAATATTGACTCATGGAGGCGGAGCGCTTTCTTCCCTCCCCCGCCCGACTCGGAGACCGGAGCTCCTCGGAGGCCTCAGCGGCGAGGGCGGAGGGGAGGGTGCCGGGGACCTGGGCGCCTCTGGAACAACACCAGATGTCACTTTTCCACCCACCTGCTTCTGGACTGGGAGGAGCTGAGAGCGCGGGGCTGCGGGTGGGAGTAGGGGGGCCTCAGAGGTGAGAGTCCTAGAGAAGGGACAACTTGACGGGGAAGGAGTCACACCAAGAGCTGCTTAATAGGGTCTGTGGCTCGCTGCCTACTGGTGACTTCGAGCAGTGCCTGGAAACCTAACTGGGCCCTTTGCGGCATGCCTCAGTTTCCCTTCCTTTCAGGTCTCTCAGAAGAGCTCCGGGAGCCCAACAAATGGTAAAATGCTGGCCCTCGTCGGGTGCTGAGTCTCGGGGCAGACGCACAAGGCAATGAGAAGAGGGGCCCTCCCTGCCCCTTGGCCACCTGCTAGCTAACCGTGCCTGGCAGTGTTTCTACCAACATACACTTAGAGCGCCCTCCCCTGGCCAGGCCGGGCTCAGCCCCCTCCTCCCAGTGACAGGGAGAACTCTCGCCCAACTGAGCTGTGTATGTGTGAGGGCGCACCCCCAGCGCCTGCGAGGTCACCGCCATCCATCCTGGCCTCCCTACTTTCCCCGAGGCTCAGAGCGGAGCAGGCGCTGCCCCCAGTGGCAAAGAAAGGCTAGGCAGACAAGCAAAAGGCTAGATGCTTTACTGGCGGGGAGGTGGAGAGGGCTCAGGCAGAATCCAGGGCGGCAGGCCAGAGGGGCTGTGCACCGGCATCAGCAAAGAGTAAGTACTACGTGGGCCCAGCGGGTCAGGCACCGCTGCCTGCTGGATCCGCGGCAGCGGAAGTGGGGTCGGAGTCCTGGAAGACAAGAAAGCCCAAGGTGGGGAAGGCTGCCCGCTGTGCTGCCCTCTTCCGTGAGGCCGGGGGCCCCCACCTGGGCGTGCTGAAAGGCGGCAGGGCGATAATGCGGGGCCGAGAGGTGAGCACCACCTCTCCACGGCTCGCCTCCACCAGGATGTTTCGGATCACGTTCTCCAGCAGCTCCTCCCGAAGGTTGGCAAAGGAGGGTAGCCTGCAAGGGGCAGGAGTCGCAAGCGTAAGCGAGGCCGTAGATCTGCGTGCACGCGGGCTGTCGCTCCCTGCTTTGCGCGCACCGCACTGGGTGCCACTGGCTAGCTGCAGATTCAGGAACTCCCTGCCTCTCCCCCCAACACTATGGCATCCCGTTCCAATTACACAGATGCTCTGTGTGCGGCTAAAAGAGACCAAGTTGTAAGAGACTGGCTGCAAGAGCCGGGTAAAATCCATGAGCATCACACCCAGGCACTACAGGTGGCATCACAAAGTCAGGTTTGGACAAAGGCAGTGATGAGAGGACGCAGAAGGGACTTCGTGGGGCCTAGGAAGTCCCCAGAAAGGACAGAGTGCATCCTCAGGGGGAAGCAGAGCCAGAAATGGTCCTTCTTCAAAGACACTTTGCCCACTGTCACCAGGTTCCTCACACACATTCTTGCAGGAGAAAATAAAGCTCAGCATTCCGCAAATACTACCCCTCAGGCCAGAGGCTACCCAGCTTAGGCACTGCTGAACCTGGGCTGGGAAGAATCAGGCAAGCCACCAGCTCAAGTTCTATTGAATGCTTGGGACCTTCTGCACACAGCCTCCTGCCCAGCCTTCCCTGGCCACATTGCTCACCTGCCAATGGCTTCCTTCTCATCCTTATGCTGCTCCTCCTCCTCCATGACTGTCAGGTCCTGCTGCCACTGCCACTGCTGGGACTGCTGGGAACTGGGCTGGGTCTGTGATGCAGGCTCAGTCCCTGACCCAGTCATCTTCCTGTCCTTCCCCTCTGTCACCTTCTCCTCCTCTTCCTCCTCCTCTTCCATGTTCAACTCTTCTTCCTCCTCACTCTCTTCTTCCTCATTTAACCCCTCCAGCTCCCCCTCTTCCTTCTCACCCTTCTCTTTCCCCCTTTCCTGCTTCCTGGATCTGTGTTTATCCTCCTGCTCTTCGCTTTTCCGGTGCTCTGAGCTGCTGGAGGGCAGAGTTGGCAGTAAGTACAAGCTGTTCTGGGCCGTGAACTTGGCTGGCTGCTCGTTCCAGAACTGGCAGAAGTAAGGCACCTGCTCCACCAGGTTTTGGCCCACAGCCTCGTGGAAGTTCTTGTCTTCTAGCAGGCCCCTGCATGGCAGGAGGAGGAGATGGGCCTCACTCTGGGCCCTGCAGGCCCTGGAGAGCCCTGGCCTTGGAGCTTTCTGAAGGAAAGTCCTTGCTTACTGTTTTCACAAACTAAGGAGCAGCCAGATGGTTGCCCCCTTCTTCCCTTCTTTGGGAAAAGGCATCTTTGGGCCCCATGGATTCTTAGAGGTGAACAGGGTATGGAAAAGAAGGTAAAGCTGGCAGGTCCAAATGACACAGAGAAGGGCTGGGGCCCCAGGAGAGACAGGGGACGAGTCCAGTTCTCAACTACTAGCCAGGGACCAGGCAGACCCCAGGTCTCAGCCCCAAGGATCTCTCTATCAGTTTCATTAAAGCTATACTATTGGCCTAACCCCAGTAGAAGGGCTTTGCAAGGGAGTTCTGTTTCTCCAGGAAGAATGTTCTGGAGCTTAAGGGGCCTTGGTCACTGAGCTGGAAAGATAAGAGTGCAAGGATGAGGGCTGGGAGAGTGGGTGGCACCTGATAATGGCAGTGAGGCAGTCCACCAGGAGTTGCTTCTTCTGCTTGGAAACTGGGTTCCCCTCACTGTTAGGGAAATCTTCCTCAGAAGCCTCTGGCTCTTCTCCGGGGGTCCTCTTGGGCAGATCCCTGGGGTAGAGCATGATACTCTGAGTGGCTGGCGAGCCACCATGCTGGGGGGGGGGACACAGACCACAGGGATAGCTATCCAGCCATGGGACATAAATGTGTTGGGAGCCTCATAATCAGTCTTAATGCAAATGCAGTGCTACTTCAGCCCTCAGGTCAGTGAAGAACCTAAAGAGGCCCTGAGGTGGCAGTGGTAAAGGGAGTGGCAGGAGGCCTATGTGTTTGTCCTGAGGGGGCATTGGCCTCACAAGGGCCTAAGCAGTATCTAGGCAATTTAGGCCTATCAGTGCTCTGTGAGTCTCCCTGCCCCTGCCCCTGCTCTAACCCACAATGAAGGCAGCCCCTACTCAACAATGAGGGGACTGACACAAGAAAATGGAGACCCCTGACTCCCCAAGACTTCACCAGTGCAAGAAGTGACGGGGAAACTCCGAGAAGAAGTTTGCCATGAAGAAGTCAGTGGCATGGGCTCTGGCAGTGAGGCCCAGGCTGAGCATGTCTGGCATGGGCGGCTGAGGGCATGGCCAGGATGTCTCTTCCTTTATGATCTGAAGATTCCAGCTGGCTGGCTGCCTGAGAGATTGCTGGCTCATGATGGGAGGCAGCGTCTTTGGGAAAGGGGTAGAGGCATGGATGACAGGGGCTGGGGGACCACACTCTCCTCCTGGATGGATTCTTTGGCCCAACCCTCAACCAGACCTTTTGGGGTACATGCAGTATGGTTTTATGACCCTTGGCACCTTCACCCTTCCCTTCTAGGAGGCAGGACCAGAAGTTGGAGGTATCCCTGGGAACAAGCAGGATGCTCTCAAGTTATCCAAGAAGATGTGCCTGAGGCTCATGACCTCACCTTGTACCTCCTCACAGGGTCACAGGCTGTGCAATATGCTCTCCTCTGTGGAAGCAGAGAAACCCTTGCTGAAGATGCAGGAGCTTTGGTCCATATCCACCCTTCCATCCCCTCTCCCTGGTACATAGAGGGCCAGAAACCAGTTCCAGTTCTAAGCCCTCTTGCCTGCTTCCTAGCCACACCCTATTCCAGAACCTTCCATGGAAAAGCACTTCTTGAAGAGAGAAACGATGTTGTTACTCAGGTGAAGGAAAGAGAAGAAAATGCCACCAGATGTGAGCAGGATGGCATTACATGAGACAAGGAAGTAGACTGCAAATCCTTCCTCTGTCCTGTCTCATTCTCCTAGGAAGGGATTTGTGTTCAACCTGCCAGAGCTCAGAGACAGCAGAGCCTTTCCAGAAGCTCATTGTAGTAGACATAGAGGTGACTAAGGGCAGAAGCACCAGAACGGGAACGCTGTGACATTGGGGAGGCACCAAGATAGGAGTTTTGTGTTTACTATTGGATCCCCCCATAGCCCATGTTTAGGGGACTCTCACCCAGTGGAGGGCTTTGTTGTAGCCCATCTACAGAGCAGATTATTTCACTTACTTTAAAAATATTTTTAATCTTTTGTTTACAAAAGGGGAAAAATGCCACAAAGAATCTTTCACTGCCTGGTCACTCAGCTCTAACAATTAGGAACCTATAAGCACCTTGTCCCACCTGTCCTCCACCTCGGGATTGTCCTGAAGCAAATAGCAAGTTCCTATCATCCTCACTTCACTGAGCTAATACTGAGAAAAATCTGGAGTCAATCCAGGTGCGATTGGTTTCCAGTGCCTACACCTGAAGCAACTATAGCATAGTGCCTGCCATCAGAAGGTGAGCTCTGGTTGCTTCCTGTGACCCCCATGCCCACTCATGGAATCCTGGCTGAAGGATGAAGCAGGGAGTGCTAGGCAGATTTTTCCACCCTGCAGGCAAGAGGGCTTGGAACTAGAGGGCTGTGAAGGTACTCTGAGCCCAGTGGATGGGATCTAAGCTTTTAGGGCAGTTTTGCATGAAGGACCACCTCAGCCCACTGCCTCTGTCCCCCAAGCGTGCGAGGCCCATCGAGCCTTCCTCACCTCCACTTTCTTGTCTGTGATGGTGAACTCCACCTCCTGCCGCACCTTCTCGTCCTGCCACTCCTGAAGTTCCTTGTGGTACTGTCTCATGAGTTCCTGCCGGTACACCTGGGCCCAGAGCAAGCCCAGAGTAGGCCCAGGTCTGCAGGGTCTCTGCTAGGACTTGACCTGGGCCTGTGCTGTGGGCGCCCACCCTCCCAATGGCTAGTGCCTGCCTTTCTGGGGGTCTGGGGGTCTCGAAGCCTCCCCTTCCTGAGGCTGGAAGCTGTGCCCCTCCTACTTCTCTCTGTGGCTGGTTCCTACCTTGCATACCAGGTCCATGCTGTAGAAGCTGGCATGCACCGAGGCCTTCAGAGTCACCACAAAGGGGACTGTTTCTTCAGGAGCCACCTCTCCTACCATGGGACTCACCGATACCTGATAATTTGGAAAAGAAGCTTCTAGAGTTTTTCAGGGATGGGATTGTGTGGGATAGGATGAAAAAAGATGGAATGGGATGAGATGAGGTAGGACAGGTTGGCATGCAATGATGGATGGGATGTCCCTGGTGGGATGAGTCTGGGTCCTTTCTGATTTTGTGGGCACAAGGACTCCCACCTCTCCAAAGTCTAGAGGCCTTGGCTGCCAGGCAAAGATGACCGTCTCGTTTTTGGAGATGTTGTTGAGGAAGAGGAGGCGGCTGCACTTGCTCTGCACAGGGATATTTCCCAGGGAGATATGAGACTGGGACAGGAAGACATTCTGCCAGCAGAGACAACAAAACAGCAACTTTGGGAGGTAAAGAAGTAATAACCACACATCCACTACCGATTATTGAGCACTGTCGACAGTCGAGGTACTGTGTTGGGTGCTTCCCACACATCTTACCCTCACAGTGGCCCTATGACATAGGTACTATGACTGTTCCTTTTGACAGATGTGCTGAGGTTCAGGGAGTATAAATGAGTTTTCCAAATGCCTCTTACATACCAAACTGCGATAAACCCAGACAGCTCACTTTAAAGCCCTTGATGTAGGTTTAGAAGGATTGAATCAAACTTGGCTTAGAGGAGATAGAGCTAAAGCTAACATAGTGTGAGCTGTAAATAAGTGGATAGGAAATGTGGAAAGGCTGTGCAGAAGGGCCACTGAGTACTTCCAGAGCAAAGACTCCGTCTGGCTCTTCTCTGGTTCCCAGGGCTTCCACTGTGCTCACGCTGGATAAGGAGGGTCTGAGTGGAAGGGCGGGCACAGTGATTAGATGGATGGTCCTTCTCTGGCTGGCTGCTTGGCTGAGTACAAATGGCAATTGGGTAGATGGCTAGATGGATGAATGCAAGGACGGGTAGGCAGATGAATGACTGGATGAATGAATGGATTAGACTTCCCAACAGTGAGAAGCATGAACTAAAGGTAGTATTTTGACCTTTGATATCTTTCAGCTAAATCCATCTAGGTAGAAAAATAGTAACTAGGATAACAACTACTAAGGCTTCTTTCCAAACTTACAACACCCCTTTTTCTAGCCCCAGAGGAAAGGTTGGATTGAGGTCTTGTGGAAGGCAGAGCGACCTCGGTAGGAACACATGTGGGCACTAGGTGGCAGGGTAAGCCTCTCCTAAGCCTCTCACAGAGCTGGTGCTTCCCGCAACTCTGGAGGAAGGCTGGTTCCAGGCCTCACTCCTACATCCCTTCCTCCCCCAACCCCATCTCATTTCCTCCCCAGTCTTCCCATCCCTCCATACTGGGGAGGAAATGAGACTGCACTCTGTCTGTGGGGTCCCAAGGCCATTTTCAAAGCCTGAGGCCTTTCTAGTTCCTTCTTCCCTAACCTGTTCAGGAATCATCAGCCTAGAGCATATGGAGCTGTTGTCCCATGAGGAGATGTTGTGGAACAGGGCTGTGTCCCCCATGACGTGGGGGTCATAGCCCACTCCCTGGAACTGGATGAGAGCTGAGTTCCATCCCACGATGTGTATGGGCACATCTACCTGGGAAGTCAGGACGGTGGAGTGGGGGACAGTTAGAGCAAGGCCTGGCAAGGAAGTCGTCACCCCAATCCTCACCCTGATTACCCAGGCTGCTGCTTACTGTGTAGGTCTTGGCCTCGATGGGTGAAAAGATCCATAAGATCTGAGCAGTGGTGCCTGGCTGGATCTCCCCTTTGGGATTGAGACAGCAGAAGATGGGGTGATCAAAATTTCTTTCCTGAATGTGTGACAGAATGCTGGTCTGGACCTCATATGTCACAGGCACCGAACCACCATTGTACAGCTCATAAATCTGCAGGGGTGAGGACAGAATAGAGAGGTCTCCACATCCATCCAGAACTGCAGACCAGAGAGCCCAAGATGTTATGTGTCGGACGGGTTACACTCCATGATGTCACCCTGAGAACCCCAGAGCGCCTCTACAGACCTGATGGACTGACATGTACAAGGGATGCAGTGGCATAGTCAGCTGTGACATTTTAGGTTAACCTGTAATCCTATTTGTAAAGACACATCTTACATTATTTGCCTTCAATTTACCTTTGTCAAGTTATAAGGGGACCCTAGTGTGAGTGTCCCTAGTGTTAGTGCCCCTGTAAAAGCCCAAAGGAGCCCATTGGCTTCCTCCACCATATGAGGACACAATAAGAAAGTGCCATCTATGTGCCAGGAGGACAAGCCCTGACACTGCACCTGCCTAGCCCTTCCTCTTGGAACTCCCAGCCTTTAGAATTGTAAGAAAGGAATTTCTGTTCTTCATAAGCCACTCTGTCTATGGTAACATGTTACAGCAGCCAGATGGGCAGACCACTGCACCCAACCTCTACTGAAAGATCTCTTGCTTGTCTCACGGGCATCTCAATTTTGGCCAAAACCAAATTCTTCACATGAAACATATTATCCTCCACCCTGCCAATCCCCCACTTATCTCATTTCTGTGAATGGAACTACCTGTCCCCTGTAGCTCAAACTCAGCTGTTTCTGTCCTGGCCTTGAATGAGACTGCTGGCAAGCTGATGGAGTGGCAGACGGTGCATGGATCTGAAGAGAGCGCAGGGCTGGGAGACGCCCTGTCAGGAGCAGGAGGCCTTTCTTTGGCCTTCAGAGTAAAATAGCTAGAGACCCCTGCCCAGCGTCATAGGGGGCTTCTACATGGGTAGAGATATCACAGCTGTAAAAATTTTTCCAAAAACCATTATGTCTACTTCTTGGAGAGTTTCAACATACATTTTCAGCGCAAAGGTACCAGAGTCCCTCCAACCAATAAGGAAAGAAAAGTCCACAATTCCTAGGGATCCACATCTGGGTCTGTCATATGTCCTCAGATCTGTGACCTCCATACTGTGGCTTGGACTCATTACTGAGCATTCTGCATCAGTTTAGTGGGTCATATCTAGCATTTTAAAAAAATGGAACAGAATAAAATAAAAAAGACATCGGCATTTTTTGCATGTGATAGCCTAGGTATATATATATTTGTGATATTTCTGCTTTGGTTGTAAATGAGTATAAATAATGCCAAATGAGCATACATAAATATAAAATGTATTAGTATGGCTCCTGGTCAAACAGGTTTGAAAAGCCTTGGGCTAGAAGAGAAAAATCACCCACTTTTGCATGAGAACTGAATCCAATAAAGATCTTAGTTTCAGGTACCAGGAAACTGAAGCCTCTTCCCTTGGGTCTCCCCAGTTGCCCAGTACTAGGGTTCAACCTGACAACCGCACCTTGTTGGGAGGACAGTGTCTTTGTTACTCTGTCAAGGGTTGACACAGAGAGGTAGTGATCAGCACTTAGCCCTCTTGGCAACCGGGACCACCTGGACCACTGACCTGCCGTGGGGGTAGTGTGTTGCCGATGGGGACAGGGATGAACTGGTGGGTAGTGGAGGTGAAGTGCACGTACTTCTGCTCCAGCTTCACTGTGACACCTATGAAATTTAGCTGGAAATAAAAAGCCCATGGGTAGCATCCTTCGGCGGGGGAAGTGGCCTACACAGCAGAAACCTGGATCCCACCTCCCCAGGGACCACTGTTCTGTGCTCCTTTTGGTTGTCCTGCGAGCCCACCCTCCAGCCTGAGACTGAGGGCACCACTGGAATGCTGGGGGCTCACCAAGATCTCCCGGCCATGGGACACCTTGAAGAGCACGGGGAGGCGATCTGTGCCAATGAACAGGTGGCTGGAAGGGAGGAGACACACCCAGAAGTGAGCTTTGAGGCCTGGTGCAAGCGGGAGAACAAATGGACTTGGTGTGCCTGGGGCTTGGAGTCACCTAGCCTCTTGGAGCAGCTCACCCCAGAGTTGGGACTGGACAAGAAGGACCTTAGGCGCCCTCTGGGGGTGGAAAGTGTGTTCTCTGAGAGGCGTGGCCATTCAAAGTGCTCAGGAGTTCAGCAGGGAAAGGCCAGGGTAAGAGCCGCTCCCCCACCCAAGAGCAGAAGTAGGGGTAGAGGTAGGGGGCACCTGTATTTGAACTCCACAATCTGCTCCTGCCCAGGGCTCAGGCTCCCAGACTTGGGGCTGATGGAGAAGATGCAATTGTCCTCTATGCGCATCTGGTGGAGCTCAGTGCAGTCAAACTCCATTTGTTCTGCCCACAGCTCCAAGCCAATTTTCTGGTCACTTGGAAAGAGAAAGGCCCTGGAGAGGGGTGCAGAGGAAGCAGTGAGTGATGTGCAAAGAGCAGATCAGTCTGGACAGAGGGCCGGGGAACGCTGAGCACTGAGCCCTGCAGGACAAATGGAGACTCCTTCGCTCCTCCTGCATGCCATCCCCCATCTGACAGGCTGTCCCATGCCTGGCTGAGCAGATGTGGCTGGTACAGATTCTCATTTCCTAATCACCCCTAAACGTGGGAACAGAAGCAGGGCCACAGTGGCTAAAGGAGCAGGGAAGATTGGGGGTCCCACTGTGGGTCAGCTGCTTGCATAGGCAGGTCATTGAAAGCAGGATGTAAGCCCATCTTTGCTCTATCTCTTAGGAAGGTGCCTGGTGAGGCCTCTGAATAGTGGCAGCTTACTTTGAGGCCCCAAGTTGGGACAGCCCACTTGGACAGAGGATAGGTACTCAGCAGGGATGGTGTGCTTGTTTTTTTTTTTGTTTTTTTTTTTGTGGTATTAGAGATTAAATTCAGGGCCTCTACACTAAGCTACCTCCCTAGCCCTTCTTTATTTTGAAATAGTCTCAACCAATTTGACCAGACTGGGCTCGATGTTGCACTCCTTCCACCTCAGTCTCCCTGAATGCTGGGCATACACACTATGTCCAACTAGGGCTGGCACTGTGGCAACAAGCAAAGATGTACAGAGTAAGTGCCCTGGAAGTGCCTCATACTAAAGGAAAGTAGATAATGCCTTCAAGCTGATGAAACTAGTGATGGAGCGCCCTGAGGTCAGAGTCTGACAGGAGCATCCTTCGCTCTCAGAGAGATGGCAAGGAACTGGCTCTAGCAGCAAACCAGGCCAACAACGTAAGCAGAAAACAGTACAGAAAAGGAAAGGAGATGCTGCCAAGCAGGAAGAGGAAGGAATAAGCAGAAGGGTGGGCAGAAAATGTCTAACATATCTCTGGGAAACATTAACGGGAAACAGGGAAGCACAAACCAAAGCTCTCTCCTGAGGAATCGGTCTCAAATGTTTTCACATTGGAAATACTGAAGATAAATTACATCCAATGCTGCTAAGTTTTAAAAGAATAGAAACCCTGAAATATACAAAGACAAGCAAGAAGGAGGGAAATGCTTAACATTTTGGAAGGAATTTTAGAAGCATCTGTTAGAAGAAAAACCTATCTGCCCTTGGACCTAAAATTCCCATTTTGGGGAGCTAAGCTACAGAAATAAAAGCATGCGCACGCATGCACACACATGCATGCACACACACAAAATGTTCATTGTTCATTGTAATGTTTTTGTTTGTTTGTTGAGCAGTAGCAAAAAAATGCAACTAGGAACTGCTCAATCTTCTAATGAGAGATTTAATAGTTCAAGTGATTATCTACAGAACAGAACGCTATGCAACTGTTAAAAAGAATGAGCTAGGCCTCTGGATATTGACCTGGAAGGGGAAATGCATCCTTCTGCCTGCGTGCTGTGCACGTGCTGACAGTGCCAGGCCCCGTCCAAGCCCTCACCGCTCGGCAGTGGGCTTCCACAGGCAGAGGGC